>VYZS01099220.1:26611-48207 GCA_013400695.1 Neodrepanis coruscans | reverse complement strand
GATGGGCTGAATACAACAGTATGGGATTTNTTCCTACAGCTTGGGGGTGATTTGTGTATGAGCAGTTGCTTCCTTCCACACACTTTGCTGCAGAGGCATTTTTTTACCAGATGCAATAACCAGGATGTATTAACCAGATCTTGCCTCTGCCAGATCTGGAATTAGTGCCTTCCTGTCGCAAATTCCTCCCTTCTATGCTTATCTCGAGTTTTTGCTGTGGTGGCTTATCTTATGGCAAGTTCCTTCTGTGGCCTTGACAGTGTTTGACACAGGCACCATGATTTTAAGCCCTCACAGAAAGTACCAAAACTTTACCAAAAAGAAAATAATCTTATCTCTACAGGCTTCCCTGGTCAACTAGATGTATGACCTTTTATAAAACTAAAATTAAAATAGGACCTTCCCCTCAGGAGCCTTGGCTGTGGCCAGTGACTTGCACTGTCTCTCAAGTGTTTTTCAGTAGTTCCCCAAATAACCTCCATAATTTTACCAGGTACTAAAATGACAGGCTTGTAATTATCAGCATCTTTCTTCTTATCCTTCTTTAAAATTGGGACAATATTTGACAGCTTCCAGTTGACTGGGGCCTATTTAGGCTCCCAAGACTGCTGAAAAATAATTCAAAGAGGACCCACAGCAGCAGCATTCACCCATTTCAGTACCTGGGATGAATCCCACTGGGCGATAAATCCCATTGATTTATGCATATTTAGCTGAAGTACCAAGTCTCAAACAAGTTCAGGGTTGGCTATGAATTTATTATACCTCCAGTCAAGGTCTTCCAACACTGAGCTCTGGGCGTCCCAGGGCCCATCACTCCTGTTGAAGAGAGGTGAAAAAGGCATTAAGTGTTTCCACTTTGGCTCCCTCCCTATTTGTGAGATGACTGACCTTGTCAAACAATGAACAAATATTAACTTGAATCCTCCTTTTGCTGCTAGCATCTTTTTAAAAGCCCTTTTTCTCATCCTTTTCAGTGCTAGCCTGTTTGAAGTCGTATTGAGCTTTGGTTGCAAGAACTTTCTTTCTGCAGTGGTAAACAGCACCCCTATAGTACCCCCATGTTACCCAGCCTTTTTTCCAATGCACGTACTGATTTGGACACTAGGGGGCATTACTAAACAATGAGAGCCATAATAGAGAAGACTACAACAAAATAGTAATTTATTATTTACAAAACTATAACCCGACAATAACATGCATAATGGAAAAAAAAAAACGAACAAAACAACACTCTGCTTCTCTGGGCCAGCTGCTGGGCTGTGGAGGGAGAGGGAGGAATGACGCACATAGACAGTTCTGGGAAGGTGATGCAGGAGAGTCCCACTCTGGAGCTGCCGGAAAATCAAGATGCCAGGGGACCCCAAGAGGAAGAGATACCACACTCTTGGAGCTGCTGCTTGGAGCTGCATGGTTCTCTGCCTGCACTGCCTCAGCTGTGGTCACGCAGCACTGCTGCCTGGGCCGAGAGAGAGATAAGAGGACAAGGGGAGCTGAGCCAAGGGAGCTGAACAGAGAGCTGAGCCGAAAAGGGGCAAGGACTTCTGTGTCTGCTCCTTTTATAACGTGCCTGTTCTCCTATTTTCTCGTACTCCCTTTCCGGTGCAAGTCGCTCCTCCATCGGTCGGCAGCCTGGTTTGGTGTCGCATGGCACTGGGCACCACCACCTCTCCAAACCACACCACGAGACAAACATGGCAGCATTGGACCCAAAACTGCTTGGGGCAGTGCCTGTCGCAGGAAGGGGCTGCCGCCACCGCCTCCCCCGGGTGTCAGCACTGCCCGCAGGGCACTCATCACCCACCACAGGAGGTGCTGCCACCCGCCTCCCCGCCAGTGCCACAGGGACCCAGGTGCAGGGTAGCCAGAGCAGCTGCTGTGCCCATCACCTTGGGGCTATCCTGTGCCACAGTACCAGCCCAGAGTGCCGCCTGCCCCGTTATTGCGGCAGCCAGGGAAACCCCATGTGCACTCCAAGCCACAGTGCGCTCAGCAGGAGGAGAAAGGGGAGGCTGCAGCGCGCCTGGTGGAGTGGGCAGGAAGCCACTGAAGCTGCACCCACGGGTCAGGTGGGGAGCCACAGAAACAGTGGGCCAGCATGGCGGTGACACTGCCAGTCCCGGCGCAGTCCTGGTGATGAGCGAGGCTGGGCCAGGCCTGGTTGGCTGGCTCTGCACCAGCCCCGCTGCTCTCCATGCCCAGCAGGGCTGTGGGGGGAGCAGGTGGGGAGTGGTGCCATCTCTGCCACCATGCCCCGCTGCGCTCTGTGAGGTGCTGAGATGGGTCCAGCTGGCTCGCCTGCCCCACTCTCCCAGGAAAAGACAAAAAAAAGTTTTAAAAGACACCTCCCTTCCTCCCATTGCCCCAGCTAACCTACACCCCCTCCCTAACCCATAACACAGAGTTTCCTTTTCCACACAAGTTCTAGCAGAAGATCACTGCTCAGCTTACCTGGCCTGCCTCACTTGCTTGACTTCAAACACACTGGAATTGCCAGCTACTGCACTCTTCAAGACATAACTTTACAACTGAAACAACGTAAACCAAAAATTGCTCTAGGACAACAGAAATAGCAAGAAACAGAACTCATAGTGTTACAGAGAAGCTTACTGATGTCTCCACTTCAGCTAGGCAAGGAGTTACATTTTTCAGGTGTTGAGACAATAAATAGACTAAGGTGAAGAACAGACAAAGTGTAACAAAAGGAGGGTAACAAAGATGGTGAAGGGTCTGAAGCACCACAGCTGGGAGCTGGATCCTGGGCACTGTCCTTTTTGCTTAGAAACACCATCTTCAAGTTCATAATTTTTTGCAGGTAATTAGTGTCCCACAGCAGTAATGTTTACATAAGAAAATTATTTAAATCCTTTAGTAACTAATGTATCATTATTGCCTCTCTCATACTGTTTGCTTTCCATGAGGAGAAAAAATTAAGGAGTACTTAATAACAACACTGAAGACATATCTGCCTGCACCCTAGCAGCTCTCATCAGTCTTCTCTTTGGAGAAATAAAAGCTCATGGATGAGTATGTCAGATAAAAAACAGCAGGCTACTAATACAAATTCCTTACCGTATTTCAATCCTTTTCTTGAGGAGAGGCCACTTCATTTGCAACTGCTAATCAAACTAGGTTTCATTTTAAAACAGTCCTCAGGGAAGAAGAGCTGAGGTGCTAGTCAATTGCACCACCTAGCTTTACTCTAAAGGATCTTCAGAGCCCTATTTTTTCTGTAACCATTGCTTATATTCCTCAAAGGTGAATGCTTCTTCCTGTATCACTCCTCTCATCTGGTGTGTCACCACTGATAATATAAACAATTCAAGAGCTCTGATACATCCAGAGTTCAGCAAACCTCTCATATGAAAAAAAACAAACAAACAAACAAAAAAAACCCCAAAACCCCAGTATTGGTGTTCACGAACACCAAAGTAGCCATTACTTTGTCCTTCCTTTCTTCTCTCTTATGCTGACTGGTGTAACCTTTCAACCCACAGATATTTCCTATAATTCATGTCCACATTTACCAAAACTGGACAAGACCTTTTGTCAGTTTGATTCATTACTGAGTGGAGCGACATCAATAAAAAAAACCTTAGGAGATAAGAGCTCTACCACTTACTGTTGATGTGCTGGGGAAGTTAAAATCCCTTTTTCAGCAATATTGCCTTTCTAGGAGTGTTAAAACAGAGTGCCTGTGATCTCTGATCTCTGACTGCAACCAAAATTGCCCTCACTTTTAAATGAGAACCAGCACGTTCCCACTAAGTTTCAAGTCCAAAAAAACCCTGTTTTCTGCTGTTTTTAAACTTGAGTTCTGGGAAACAATGTAGCAGGCTCTGTCTTCCCCAGAGAAAGCAGCATGTTGTGGTTTTTTAATCACTTTCTGACCTCATTCAGCTTCAATGCTCTAAAGACCAAAGAAAAAGCAGAACGAAGTAGCTAGACCTTACCTCAACCTCAGACCAAGGAGCAGTATGAATAGGGCTACTGCAGTCCTCTGATGTCCAAGCCAGACCATGGTCCTTTGCAACATATTTGCTCACTGCCTCTGAAGACAGAAGACCAGCAAAATTCATCCATGAATTCTACACCATATACACATTATCAGTTCCATTCAATGAGATAATCAGGAAAACAAGCTATAGAACACTAGCCTATGGATGTCTTGGAAGTTTGTTTGTAATGTGTCCTGTGGCCCTTTTTATTTTTCTCTTCCTCCTAGACTGCTACTTCTGCTCCAGTCTCTAGGCCTCTCCCAGAATAAAAGGTAGCTTCTACTTTCATGAACACAGCACAGTAGTTCTCTTACAGCAATGACCCCTTATTTTGTATATTGCTCTAGGGCATGCTGAAACTAACCAGTGGCTAAGCTACTGAAAGCAACAGTCACTGAAATGCTGAACTTGCAGAGTCACAAGAGAGATTTCTTCATCACTAAGTGCACTTAAACTAATAGAAGAAGCATGGGTATAAAAAGAGATCTTCATTTGAACAGAGCCATGAAAACAATCAAAGAAAGGACATTTTGTGCACTTAGCTGGACATGCTGATGGTCACAGCAAGCTTGTCAGCCCACAAAGTCAGTCCCCACTTCTGCATAGTTTGCTTTTAAGTAGATTATCAAGATGTTTTACAAAAGCAGAAGATATTAAATCTATTTTTATGTGTCACACAATTTCACTCTCAGTTTCTGCCCAGTGTCCAGACCTTCCTCATACAGGAGCAATTTTGTCAAGCGTTCCCTACTTCTTATCTTATTTGATTGCTGCTAGGCTTCACCAGATACTCCCTTATGGATAAAACAAAGTGGTATATTATATAAGAGCCTTGGGCTACAACCTTTGCTCACACATCAACAGTACCAAATGCAATATGACCACTCACAAAGGCAAACTTGCAAGGTCAGGCTGTGAATCTCAGAGCTGGGCACTGTACAACATAAGGCAAAAAAATATTAATTTCACAAACCTATGGTATGAAATTAGCTTTAAAACTGTTTCTGAGCTCAACACAAATAAAATACAGCCTCCTTTCTGAACTGCCTGATTCAATTATGGGCATGCTTTTTAGTATCTTCAGGACTCTAAACTTTTATTCCCTAATGTGATAAAAAGTATTCCCTCAGTCTGTTTTCTGGAGACCTGATTTGTCTTTAAACCCACACTTACACTTTTGATCTAGGCAACACCCTTTCAATGTCTGCAAAAGAATCAAAACAACAAATGAACTATTAATCTAAAACAGCATCACCTACTTTGTGGCCTGTGGTACCTGTTAGAAGCTGCAACAAAAGCAGAGGTATGCCTCAAAGCAACATAATATGATCCACAGGAAAGGCAACAGTGCTAAGTGTGAGTAAAAAGATGCAGAGCAACAAGAGACAAACTGCTAATGTCTAAAGTTTTATATTATATGAAAGTTGCTAGGTGGTTGCTTGACAGAAGTAGGTAGAATTGTTACGCTACAAGTTGCACTTTATCCAAACTATATCATTATGCCGAGTATATGTAAATCAAAGATGTACCATAGTGAAACCTAGAGACAACAATTTGAACATTAATAACAGAACAGACAAAGCTATTCCTCAAATATTACTTAAAAATTAATAGCTGTGCTGGACAGCCCAAGGTCTGTGAACTGCAATGATCTGTACTCCACACACAACTCATCTCTGATACCCTCCTTAGTTCAGATGCTAACTGCAATCCTGAGTGCATATCCATGAAATTACGTGTTACTTCATGGGAAAAGCAGAAAATACAAATAGAAAAGGAAGATGGAGTACAACTGAAAAACAAATTTACAGCTTGGTAGAACCAAAAAGATTACACTAAGAAATTGTCCACACCATCAACTTCAATCTATACTGGTTTTTGTCAGTGTGAGACAACTAAATCATGTGAACCTTGTTTTAAAATACTTGCTAAAATATCTGCTAAAATGAAACCAACTGGATCAGACTTCAGCCTGATCACCAAGAAAACATTGACAAATCACAGAAGAGTAGTTTGAAGTGTACTTAAAAGCATCTCAATACATATTTAGCTCCCACACACTCTGAACAAAAGATATGAAAGGTCACAGAGGAAACTGCCTTTAGTAAGAGCTGGGCCCACAAGGGGTTGGGGGCTGTGCCTGTAACGCCAATGCCTATTGAAATGGGCTCCAAGTGCACTAGGACCCTTTTTCATTAGTGGGCACTTATGGGACATGTCCACACAATGTTCCTATCCCATAAAGGTTAATTCTAAAGCATGCCTGACAAACAGCTTAGCAAAGCTCAATTCCAAGTCTGTGGGACTGGCTCACAGAACATCCAGGGGTTCTCAGTCATCTTGGGGTACTTCTTTGAACATGTCCTAGTGCTGCCTGAAAGACATTATCCACGCTTCTTGCTGGAAACTGTAGTTGGATCCCAGATTTCAAAGTGAGACTCCAGGCTTTACAGTCCACTACTATACCGTCTATACCTTCTGCTGTGTAACATATTTGCCAGCAAGATTAATTAGTTTACATTAACAGACTTGTGACAGCATCTGCTCAGTTTGCGTACCTCAGTGCTTGCCAAAGAGAGTGCAGTGGCACTTGTCAAGCACCATCATAATCTATATTAACAACTGGTAAGATTACCAAGTCCTCAGGAAGGGAGGAACGCCTCATAGCATTGTCTGAATTTGAATCTGAATCAGATCAAATATTATCCCTGTTTTCTGGGATTTCTACATAATTCCCTTTTCCAAAGCTTCCAGACAATAGTTAAATGTTTCCCAGACACATCTTGCTACATGGAGAATCATGCATTGCTCTCCACATTAGCCTGATGACTTTTAACAAAGGCAGAGGCTAACACCTTCTCATCTGTCACAACCCCCACGTCCTTCCGGCTGTGGACTGAATCATTTCATAGGTAGTAAACTTGGGCAGCCATTGCTTCGAGTGCTGCTCAGTATTTCTAAGGCAACAAGCCAAGAGATATAAGCAGGGTAACCCTCCTTTGTGTTTGCACCTGTTTAACTTTCTCAAATCAAAGTAGAATCTGACATCCACAGGCAAGGCAAAGTTCCAAAATAATCAGCTGAGGCGCCCACTACAGGGACAGGGCTGGCCATAACGCAGGGCACCATACCCCACTTAAAACACCAGAGCATAAGGGCTTAAGGGAGCCATGACGAATTTACAGAATATGGTAACACCAGACCAACAGTTTCAGGGATGAACAGCCCATCTTTAAGTAACAGTGTAGGCAGAAATACAGTAGTACAATTATCCATATTGTAACAACATCAAGTCAAATAAGCCTTCAAGACTGAGCTAGACCTAACAGCTGGGCATGCAAAAGATTACAGAACTGTAGCTATCACACAGGCAGCAGGGCATGGCCTCTCCTCCAGGTAAGTGACCTGGACCAGACAACACCCATGGAGAATGCGAAGTCCTTGGCTGGACTGTTCTTTTTATCATCAAGCTGCAAAAGCATCCTTTGGGCTGGTTAACCAAACATTATACCCTGCCCCTGCTCCCCCTCCATGCCAGCTCTGTCCTTGGAGTGAATGGGGACCCATAACCTTAGATAAGGCAAGCCCCACATTCCTTTTTTGGCACAGGTCTGGAAGTGTATAAGGCAACAGAAGCCTCATGGCTCCCTTGATGCACTGTCTCCAGAAACACTGTGTTAGGCATTACCAGTCTAACAAGAACCCAGTTAGTCTTGGCACTAAACTTACTGAAAGTCTATGTAGGGAAGTCATCACACAGAATGCAAGAATGAATGCACAGCGTAGTCAGTCTGAACTGTGAGAATATCCTGAGCAGACATGAGAAAATAAGCAGAGGCTCAGAAGCAGAAAAAGCTCTCAGTTTAACCTAAGAATGACCACAAACATAGTGCTAACAGTGGCAAAACGAATTTATACCAGCCTTATAGTACAGTATGTTAACAATTAAGGAGAAGCCAAATAAACCAAAAAAATAGTAGTACAGAAGAAAGAACTTGAAAGACGAGCTATAAAAAGAATGCATGAAGACTACACTGAAATATGAAGGAAGTTGTACTAGTAATTATTTTTAATTTTTTATAAAATAAGTAAAAATCTTCTAACAATGCCCAAGTGTAAACTATTAGTGCACCAGCTGGCCACAGCTCTCTAAAAGACTCTTTCAAGACTCTTTCAAAACACTTTGTCAAATTGTGAGTGCTTTTTAAAGGCAAAAAATAATTGAAACTTGAAACACCAAAATCTAAAAAAATCTCACTCAAAAATCTTATGTTCCTTTCCCCTCTGAATTTAAATTAAAAATTAACATTCTCTGGCTGTTTAATTGCTTGTATGAATATTTTCTGTTCTCTTGCACTGTGCCTACTGAAGTTCAACAAACACTTATGGAATCCTCTAACCTATCCAGAGCCATCTAGTCTCAATTTATTTATTTAATGCAAACTGCAAGATTGATTAATTAACATTACACTGCTTTCTTTCACACATTTTACTGGAGAACTCTTTAAATGTAAACTGCTTTAAACTGTTGCCTGTGATAGTTTAAACCCATGAATAATTTAAATATAATGCATTTTTTCAAACTTCATGTTGAACTTTACCATGTTCTTAAATATCAACTGCACACTACCGTAGAAAAAATAATTCAGTCAAAAACTGGTCGGTGAATAATATTATTGACACTTGTTAAGACAAGGAAACATAAGAAGCCAACATAATTCCCTCTTATTTTTCCATTGCTAGCTGCACAGTATGACTAACAGCTTCAGGAGTTTGTTGCGCCACTTTCTTCCTCATCTCTATGTTGTAGACACGCTGCTGCTTCCAGTCGTTAGAGCTGTTGTTCCAACAACCACAGCTAAAAAAATCAAAAGGAAAAGAATATTTAGCCCTAAGTGTAACTGCTCTTCCACAAGCTACAAAGGAAAGACAGTACTGTAACAATACACTCTATGTACACAGTTTTAACTCCATCAGAAAACTAGAAAGCAATGCATGAAATAACTACCTCTGTCACATTATCTGACATGCTTAATCAGTTGAGTTTCTTCCTGCCAAAGGAATATGGTCCCAAAGCTGCAGCAACTGCTCTCCAACTTGTGGTTCCAGCTCCTAGAAATGATCAGGAAATTAGAGAAGCTATTAGCACTGCTACTATTGAACATATAGAAATTATTTACTACAAAATTCTGAGAAGAGATTGCTGGTGACTTTTCTGAAAAAGGTCATTCCTTTTGCTATTGAGTCATACATTAGAACTCCCCACACAGGAAAGGCTCAATAGAAGATTAGAAACTACCATAAACCTTGCTGGCCTACAGGCTGTTTGGGTTTTTATTCATCACTGCAAGATGTCAGTTCTTATGAAGAGAATTCCCAGTGAACACTCCACCACCATATACAAGAACAGATACACCATATAATTCGTACCTTCCACAGGTCACTTTCTTATTAACTAAAGATCATTATTCTCCACAGCTTTTAAGTTTGATTTTGTCAACTGTGTTAAAGAATGTGAAAAGGCTGGTCACAGGTAATACAGTGGCACTTGGTGGAATAATATAGACCATTATAAACCACTTGTTTTTAAGATTGCTGAGATTCTTTAAGTCTTAAGAGCCACTTGCAGAGAAGCACTGTCAGCTATAGAAAGTGCTACATTCCTTGCTTGTTCTTGCCGTATGCTCCTTTCCTGATTCTTACAACTAGAGAGGTTTTGGAAAAGCAGTGAGAAGACAATACAGAAAGTTTAGCTCTAGAATCTTGTATCAAGGAGATGTTTTGGGAGGGGACTGAGGAAAACACAGAAACTGCCAGAGAGAACTCTTGTGCCAATTCTTTTCTGTATTTTTGTAGTTGAATTTAGCTTTAACAAGTTGGAGAATAGACCTAAGCTTTATTCTACCTCAAATACCAAGATTCTTTCAGGCGTCACAGAAAACTCAAAGCTCTAATTATGAACAGTTATTTGGGTGTGACACACTATCCTGGGAAATGCATCTGAACCAAATAGGGAATAAACCTCCAGAAATTAAAAAAAACAACATTAATTTGTGTAAGTATCCAGCTTTAAATAACATTTTTAAATTTTTTTTTAATACAAATCAAGCAATAAACTGCTTTGATTTTTCCACTAGTTCAACAGTAATTCTCCATTAGGAAAAGGCACAATGCACATCAATGAACTGTGGTTCAGATTAACATGACAAGAGCTGAGAAAAATGTCAAGGCTGAACAAGCTAATAAATAATACACTATTTTACCAAGTAAAGAAAACTTCAGAAGAGAGTAACATTACCTGGCCATCTCTGCTTATTTGTACTTTCTTATTGTCATTCCAAGGATTGAGCAAATGGTGTGCAAACCGAAATGGAATGCTTTCTTTTCGGATCCACTCCACTTTAAATATACCTCCAAAACCAGCAGATCCCCAGTCCTGACTTTTCTCACACCCTATTGCTGAACCCATTCTGGCAAAACCCTAGAACAAAAATTTAAAAATGAAAGAACAGATGTAATGAGACCATAATTATGTTGGAATTAAATAAGTTCATGGACTTCATATGAAAGTTTCAAATTAGTTTCAAAGTGACTCAAACACTTTCCCCTATGAAGCTAGATCTTCTAAAACATTTGCAACAAGAAAGTTAGAAGTATCATTTGTTTCTTCCACTTAAAATATACCTTCTAGAGTTTGATGACAAAAAATGCCTCACAATTCATCTCTCACGATTACCCTTAAAAGTTTTTTTAAAGCTTTCTGGCAGAGGTTGAAAAGGTGTTGGAAAAACATTTAAAGTGCAAGGAATCAAGATGAATGTTCTACGACAGAATAGCCCATTAACTATTCCTTGCCACTTGTAAATACTTAATGAAGAAACCCATTCCTTCCTTCTCTTGTTCATTCTCTGTTGAACTTTCATACAGGATTAAAAGAGTGCAGCTGTTCTTCAAAGAAAGAAGTCAAAGTTGCTTTTAGTTCTTTCTTCAATAAAGGAGAAAAAAAGTTCCAGCAATACAAGTATTCAGAAAGAAAGCGAAAGAAACCACAAATCCAAGATTGCATCTATCTTATTTAAATGCAGGACACCCCTTAAATATACATACACCTGCCAAGCAGGGCAAAAATAAACCCTGACAACACAAAACATATCAACTGTTCAGGCAAATTTGTGCCAGTTATGACTTAAGAGCCCAAGACATGCACTACACTACGTAAGTTACCAGCACACACTGTTGTAAGACATGCAGTCCTAGACAGCTTAAGACAGACTTAAATAAAAATTAATGAAAGGCACAGATGAAAAATAAAGGTGGAAAGTAAAGAGACACCTCAGACAAGAGAATGTTATTAGAAAAGTTAATTCCATAAAGGTCCATTGTCAAAACTGGAAGAGCAAGGCAACATTAACCACCCACATCCTGATTTCAGTGAGTGTTTGCCTACAGCCTCCTTGTCTAACAGCACTGATGGAGCCGTCACCAACTGGCACGCTAAAAATTACTTTCCAGTACTACTTACATCTGCATTTGTCAAATCATTGTATGCATATCTTACAGCAATCCTCCAGTGGTACCACCAGGACAGCTGTATTTAGTTGGTTCGTTAGATTTTAAATCCAGCTGAATTTTATAAATAGTTTATATATAAAGAGGTAATTTGAACTTCCTTTACCTGGAACAACTGTTTAACTGGCTCTACAACACAGCTAACCTGCAACTTTGCACTACCAGGTCAAGTCTTTAACTTCAAACTGGCCACAAATCTGTTAAAGAATTGTTGACAACCAGAGACATTGGCCACTACTCTACTTATCAGAAAGTCAGAAGTCATAAGCAAACCCCTCCATACTACACACAGTGATTTGCTGCACTCCCCTAAACCATCAACCACAGCCAACATTTAGTATTAGCTGAGAACTCACCTGAAAGTGTCCAGAACCTTGAACAGAAAATATTAAGTAAACAATATTGCTGTCCCAAAAGGCTCCGTTCAGTTTTCGTTCATTACTTGGTGTAGTGGACCATATCCCCTTCTGCTGAGAAATATCAATGTTCTGCAAGTTGCTACTTTTCATTATAAAGTACCGAACTGGTATATTTTGTCTTGGTGAAGGAGACTTGGAACCCTGGAAAGTTTAAATTTAATTAATAAATACAGTAAAGCAAACCAGGATTTAATTCTAAAGTTTGACACATATGAAGAGAGAAATCCCTTCACTGTGCTTCTGTTGTTTTTCAGATTATGCAAGAAACATAGAATCTGTTGGTTGTTCCTGTTAGAATTGGTTTTAAAATGTCCTTCACATCTATTTTGCATTTTTGAGAATTTTTCAAAATAGTAATCTGTTCACAAGGGGCAGGAAACAAATACAGTAGAACAGACCTAAATAGTTTAGTGATTAATTACAATTCTTTGAAGTCTGACACACCTTCAGTCAATACAAAATTTATCATCCTAGATTGTAGCCTGCAGTACTCGCATTTCCATCTTCAGGAAAAACTAGGTTTTCTCTCTTTAACACTGGCTGAATTTAAAAACTGAAACTTAAGAGAAATTACTAAATCCTCCAATAAGTCCACGCCAAAAAGAACAATGTGCTTTCCCTTCAATGATCTGTTTAATATTACTGCAGTTTACTATTCATTTATATAGAGAGAATTATGAAAATAGCCTCATTAAAAATGTGTTTTGATAAAATAATAATTTAAAAAACCCCAAACCCAAGCAGCTGTAGTAACGCAGATGACACAAAACTTATAGAATCAGTATCAATGCATGCTATTACAGAAACAGAAGAAAAAGAATCCAAATTGTTCAGAAGTCTATGTATTGTATACATCTTCCCTGTTTATTATACCAAGTTTAAAAAAAAAATCTGATTTTTTTCAACTTTAGATAGCTTTACCTCAGAAGTCTGCAAAGAATAGTATTTTTACTGTATTAAACTAGTGTAACAAGGAAGTCTGTCTTGATTTTAAGCTCCAAAAAGAAATATTATGCAGTTATTTACAAGGAAAATGTAAGTTTCCTAATTTATCAATACAATACTTCATAGTTGCTGAAACGTATCAGCAAGAAATTCTATTAATTTTGAAGAGCAGGGTAGTATGTTTGTAAGAACTTTACCTTTACAGACATTGGAGAAGAAGGACTAGCACAGGGGCTAGGATAGCTACTGCTGTCCGCAGATTTCACTGATGATTGATCTGACCTGTCATCTGAAGTCTGTTTGGAGTGCAAAGTATTTTTTCGTTTGTATTTCTTTGGCTGGAGAAGTGCAGGAGGTGTAGATTTCATTAAAACTCTAAAAAGTAAAGGTAGATACAGGACATGCCATGAGTTTTGCAAGGAGTCACAGAATAATTTATATCTACATGTCAGCTTATTGCATGACCACATGTATTACAGTAATTCCAAAACATATTAAACAGTAACTAAAAAAACATACTGATCATGCACTGATTTTGAATGTTTGAGTTGGGAACAGGGATCTATTTGGGGTCTGAGTGGTGCCTATGGGGGGTTGGGTAGTCTCTGCTGTCAGACACAGGGTTAACATGAGAAGAGTCAATGTAAGCACCGACAGGAACATCAGATAAGGAGGCAGAGAGAGCGGGACCTAGACATCACAACAACTTGCAGGAATAACATCTCAAGGTCTCCTCGAGCGGAATGTGTTTCCTTGCAGTGAGGCAACGGTTGCAACAGCTCAGCCCCCAGTGGGTGGGGGTTCTGGGTCCTGGGATGGGGCGGATGGGGAGGGCCTGAAATGGGGAGGCCAATCAGCAGTGAGTGACACCTGCCACTCAGGAGGATCACATGTTCGGGGAGCGGGTCTATGGAATGGGTCTGTAACCTGCTCCCTGCACGCAGAATAAACACGCTATAATCATAACAAGGCTTTGTTATGAGTTCTGTTACCACACATCATGTTACAGTTAAACCTCTTGTGCTGCTTCCCAAAGAGCACAACTCATGGACAATATTCCTGACTGCTCTTTCAAACAGCAGGCATACATATACTTCTCAATGAAATCACGACGACAACACAGCATAGCACAGTATCAAAGCTTTCAGTTGCGCTTAAATTGTTTCTTCCTTCTTAATACTAGCAGATACTCAAATGATGCTCTTATAGGTAAATAAATTACAACCAACAGACTCTAGAAGATCTCAGCTTACTTTTCAGCATTAGACGAGTCAGAGAATTCAGTTTCTGCTGAACTTTTTCTGCTGTTTGTTGACCTCCATGATGCCAAAGGAAGCTCTTCAGAAGCCACAGGTCTAGGTCTCTGACCAATTCCCGAAGGCTGCTGCAAACCTGCAGACTGTTCTTCAGCAGTCAAAACAGCTACAATTGCTCTCACAGTTGCTTCATCAGCTTGAGACCACGGCTTAGAAGGAGCTCTCATGCGACGCAGAAAAAAGCTGTGCCACTTCTGTCTAAGTTGCAACAGCAAGCCAGCAGCCTGCAAGGAATTTCAATTCTGTTAAAGACTAATAAAAATTAGATCAGCTAAGCAAACGCTACCCTAAGTCTTTACTATCAGGCAGCAGCTGGCATTCTGGCAGACTGAGAAGCAGGACTAAGGTCCCAGAAAGGGGGAGAAAATCCCACGTTTAAACTAAGCTGTTTTCTTTCATCAGGTGCAAGATAATTTTTAAAACATTTCATGTAGCTTTGCACAAAACTTAAAGCTATATTATAAACACAGAGGAATTTTGTTTTTCACTTTAAAAACTTTTTTTTTGAAAAAACAATCTTTTCATGTCTTATATCCTTCCTGTCAATTCAATCTGTATTCCTGCACTCTCCAGTCATACCTTGCAGAAAAGAACAATGAATTGCTGTACCTCCTACCACAGCCACAGCTTCTCAATGACCTGAAAACTTCAACCTTCAAAGGCCAGGGCTTTTTATTTCTCTTTCTAAAATCTAACAATTTCCTTTCAGCAATTCCAGTCTCAGGTCCTCCACAATGATCCAACTTTAGTCATCGTCTCAGAGAAGAAAATACACAATATGCCATTGGGACTGTTCTCTCAACTCCTGTTCAGATTTTGGCTAACCCAGCTCATGGTAAGGCCTCATGTCTGCTATGAGCACCACACAGGCAATACAGGGGGCCAGAAAGAGCAGAAGAGGCCATTATGCAGCCACTACCACTTGCAGCTTGCTGTTCCCTGGAGCCAATTTATGGAAATGGACCAAGCTACCAAGCTAGGAAGTACAAAACATCAGCTTACCCAAAGCACTTTTAAAGCAGATCCAACAGCAGCTGGATTGCTGAGGCCTTCCTGCTTCCCAGTGTGATACAGCAGACACCCACACCACGGCAGAGGAAGAATGATGAGTACTCTCACTGTTGGCTAGGTAACTAATTTTAAATTTTTTGCTCATAAGTGCAAGAACTGAGAGTTATGGGTCCTAAGTTAGGACACCTTACAATTTGGATGTTGAATATGTGAATCCACACAATATACTGGTCCAGGCAAAAAAAAAGATTGAGCCCCTGGTTATCTATTTCTTAATCAACTTATGAAATAAAGGTTAACTCACAGAGTATAATTGTTATGTAAATCTGAGAGACCTAAATGGACCATGACAACCATTCTTACAGCAAATCCTTGTTTACTCAAATGCTTCAGAAATCTTTTTAGTGAGATTTGACATAAATATCCTTCTACACCAAATAAGCATGGAAATGATACATTACTTACTTCAGGATCCAGTTTGAGATGAAGCCATTCATCCAGCTTCAGTGCTGATAAATTAGTAATTGTTTTGTCCTCCGTCTCACTGTCACTGCTATCATTAGATACCCCATCTCCTGAATAAAATATAAAAAATGCATTAACATTTCTGTATTATTTACACTTACCTACAATAACTTGAACACTTCTGTATTAACAGCAATAAACTAATTTTCTTTCTGAATGTTAAGATGTAAATATTTGTAAACACACTTTGTAATAACTCATAATTTTTGATTTCATAATTTTTAATTTCATAATGTCACACTATTTAATTTCATAATTTAATACAACTTCAGTGAAAGTCTTTGCTTCCGTCAGCAGAACAAGTAGCCAGACCTACTGAAGGCCTCACTATGTGAACACCTGTATATTGATACATTGATACCTGTATATTGAGGGTACACTCGTGTCCCCTCACCAATATCAACAAGCCATTATCAAACTTTTGTCTGAAGTTGTTTGTAAAACCACACATTGTTCTGTGCTTTATTTACTAGTAAAACAGCATATTTAAAGACCCATTAAGAATAAAAAATATATACGCACAAGGCTATTTAGGATTCCTGGTTTTTTCCCAAAGTGCAATTCAATTCAATCAACATTAACAGTATTTTAAGAGTAACAGTTTAAGAGAAAGACAGGAAAGCTTCAAAATAACTTGGACTCTTACTTTGATTCAAACCAGTATTTCTATAGATTTGACAGCAGGATAGCCTATTTTTGCTTCAACTCCCACAGCACTCCATTTAATTATGAAAAACAAAATTTTGATATATTCTCAATTGCTTCTGAATAACAGTATGGCTAATTGTCATTAAATTCACCAGTAGAAAATAACCTTTAAAATGCATGTGTCAGCTGTAAGCAATATTACTATTTGCCATATTGATTAATTATCCAGTAATTGAATAATCTGGTTCAAAGTATCAAATAAACTAGGCTGAAGAAAAAATACATGTACTACACTTTTCAGCTTTAGTACTGTCATTNACGGCAGAGGAAGAATGATGAGTACTCTCACTGTTGGCTAGGTAACTAATTTTAAATTTTTTGCTCATAAGTGCAAGAACTGAGAGTTATGGGTCCTAAGTTAGGACACCTTACAATTTGGATGTTGAATATGTGAATCCACACAATATACTGGTCCAGGCAAAAAAAAAGATTGAGCCCCTGGTTATCTATTTCTTAATCAACTTATGAAATAAAGGTTAACTCACAGAGTATAATTGTTATGTAAATCTGAGAGACCTAAATGGACCATGACAACCATTCTTACAGCAAATCCTTGTTTACTCAAATGCTTCAGAAATCTTTTTAGTGAGATTTGACATAAATATCCTTCTACACCAAATAAGCATGGAAATGATACATTACTTACTTCAGGATCCAGTTTGAGATGAAGCCATTCATCCAGCTTCAGTGCTGATAAATTAGTAATTGTTTTGTCCTCCGTCTCACTGTCACTGCTATCATTAGATACCCCATCTCCTGAATAAAATATAAAAAATGCATTAACATTTCTGTATTATTTACACTTACCTACAATAACTTGAACACTTCTGTATTAACAGCAATAAACTAATTTTCTTTCTGAATGTTAAGATGTAAATATTTGTAAACACACTTTGTAATAACTCATAATTTTTGATTTCATAATTTTTAATTTCATAATGTCACACTATTTAATTTCATAATTTAATACAACTTCAGTGAAAGTCTTTGCTTCCGTCAGCAGAACAAGTAGCCAGACCTACTGAAGGCCTCACTATGTGAACACCTGTATATTGATACATTGATACCTGTATATTGAGGGTACACTCGTGTACCCTCACCAATATCAACAAGCCATTATCAAACTTTTGTCTGAAGTTGTTTGTAAAACCACACATTGTTCTGTGCTTTATTTACTAGTAAAACAGCATATTTAAAGACCCATTAAGAATAAAAAATATATACGCACAAGGCTATTTAGGATTCCTGGTTTTTTCCCAAAGTGCAATTCAATTCAATCAACATTAACAGTATTTTAAGAGTAACAGTTTAAGAGAAAGACAGGAAAGCTTCAAAATAACTTGGACTCTTACTTTGATTCAAACCAGTATTTCTATAGATTTGACAGCAGGATAGCCTATTTTTGCTTCAACTCCCACAGCACTCCATTTAATTATGAAAAACAAAATTTTGATATATTCTCAATTGCTTCTGAATAACAGTATGGCTAATTGTCATTAAATTCACCAGTAGAAAATAACCTTTAAAATGCATGTGTCAGCTGTAAGCAATATTACTATTTGCCATATTGATTAATTATCCAGTAATTGAATAATCTGGTTCAAAGTATCAAATAAACTAGGCTGAAGAAAAAATACATGTACTACACTTTTCAGCTTTAGTACTGTCATTTGCTTGCATTGTTTATTTCCTTATAAACTGTACTGTAATTTTTGAGACCCCAGAATGGTGTAAGTGTAATTTACTGATATGAACTTAGAAGGATTCACAAACTGGAGACATTTATTACAGAGCCTATTAATTATTCTTGAACAGCTACAGGAACTATAGCTCTGTCATTTTAAGAATTAGCCAATATATGCAGAAAAGACATGTGAAAAGTAAGCCTTCCACATCACATACTAGTGTATACCAACAGAAACAGTCTACCAGAATACCTCTGAGGGATGAAGATGCCTGCAGAGCATTACTTGACAGTCTGGCTGGTCCACAGAAGAGCGCCACAGTGACAGGTGTGACCACAGAGCAGCACCTGATGTTTGCTATCCTGTGAGCTCTCATCATTTCATCATATATGAGCCAGTCTGTAGGGAGTGCCTGAACAGCTGCAGTTTGCCCATTTGCTGGGGGAATCTGTGCAAGAGCAGATAAGACTAGGCTATTTTTGTCTCTGTGTTTAATCAAAATACATTTCAACATAATGCTTATTTTATACATGGAGATATCACAGAATTACAGAATTAACTAGGTTGGAAAAGACCTTTCAGATCATCAAGTCCAACCTGTAAAGAAATATGTATTTACAGAAACACAAATAAAAAAAGCACCAGAAAATTCAACGAGACTCACAAATCACCCTATCACTTTGAAACAAGGTATTTTGCCATAAAAAAAGATCTAAAAAAATATCTAAGCAGAACTTCTTCCTTCTATTATGAAAAAGGATCATTACATCTTCAAAACACCTCTATAACTATCTTTTTCTTTTTGTCATTTTGTTGTGTTCCATCTAGAAGGACTAACTAAAATAATGGAAATATAAACCAACTCCACTTCTTCAGTCTATCACCTGCTAAAAAAAATATTTTATGAAAAGTTAAGTGATTTTACCTTTTTATACTGAGGTTGACTAAGAACAGAGGTAGGATGAAATCGCACTTTCTTCTCCTTTGGTCCAGTCAAAACCAGGTTTTGTCTGTCTACATGCACAAGATTGGGATACATTCCAGCAACTAAGGCAGCTTTAACTACAGCCCAGTTTTCAGAGTTAGTATTTACATCTCTAATATCAGCTCCTCCTCTGGCTCTAACAAAACCTGAAGAAAGAAGAGGTCAAAATTGTGTTATATTTGCTTGTATTTAAAATCTACTTTTTTGCCTCTCAAAAGGAGTTTAGGAAAAAAAAAAGTNAAAAACAATCAAGACACAGCTGCATTGTGCTCCATCCTGGATGATGGTCCCCAAGGAGCTTCCAGTCTGGAAAGAGCCCAGGGAAAGGCAGGACACAACATCAAGTGTCTCCTGCAGTGGCAGCAAACAGCACATCAGTCCCACATTTCAGAGCAAGGAACAGGGAGCGGGTGGGATGGGACAGAGCAGCTGCAGAAGGACTGGATGGGCCCCATGGCAGGAGGTAAATCAGTGGCAACTCCACAGGCAACCAGGTACTGTTAGTTGTACATTTCCATTTTCCCCACTGAAACACTCCAATTACAGCAGGGGGCATTAACAGACACTTCCCAGGGTGTCACAACTGGAATGTGCTCAAACCAGGGGATCAGCTGATCCTGCTCCTCACCACCCACTGGGGGCTCTTATTGACCTCAATATTCTGAACAGGCAGGACACTCTGAGAAGCACAAAACTGTACCTAAAAAGCTTTTGATTCCTCAGCCAGAGGGTGCAAAGGTGCCCTCCTATTTCCAACTTACCAGTGACTCATTCCTTGTGCCTTCTGCCATGCCTGTAAAGAATAATTTTTTAACATTTGCCTATTAATTTATCTAAAATTAAAAGATGCATTTTTTCAAAAATTACATCAATAAAATGAAGGCAAAAACCACCTGAAAAAAAGGAAATGTATCAAACTAGATTTTTTTCTGTTCAAATACTAGATTCCCTTTTCCCATTTCCTAACCTAATGATCAATATGTTATTATAAGTTCATTATATTAAGTTATTATAAAGATNAAAAAAAGATCTAAAAAAATATCTAAGCAGAACTTCTTCCTTCTATTATGAAAAAGGATCATTACATCTTCAAAACACCTCTATAACTATCTTTTTCTTTTTGTCATTTTGTTGTGTTCCATCTAGAAGGACTAACTAAAATAATGGAAATATAAACCAACTCCACTTCTTCAGTCTATCACCTGCTAAAAAAAATATTTTATGAAAAGTTAAGTGATTTTACCTTTTTATACTGAGGTTGACTAAGAACAGAGGTAGGATGAAATCGCACTTTCTTCTCCTTTGGTCCAGTCAAAACCAGGTTTTGTCTGTCTACATGCACAAGATTGGGATACATTCCAGCAACTAAGGCAGCTTTAACTACAGCCCAGTTTTCAGAGTTAGTATTTACATCTCTAATATCAGCTCCTCCTCTGGCTCTAACAAAACCTGAAGAAAGAAGAGGTCAAAATTGTGTTATATTTGCTTGTATTTAAAATCTACTTTTTTGCCTCTCAAAAGGAGTTTAGGAAAAAAAAAAGTTAAATAAACTACAAATTAGTTGCATTCTTCATGGCTGCCAACCTTAACAGCAGCAAGAAGAAACCATTACATGAAAATCTTTCCTGGTAAGAGCTTTTATTCTACCATAGAATAGAATAATTTTGTACAATACTAAGCCATTTCTGTTGTAAATTAAGTTTACTCAGAGAACACTAAAAATTAACTGTGTAGGTGTAAGTTTGCTACATGCTGATAACTTAGCATGAGTGGGCCCTGCTCAAAACCTAGTGTAGGTGAACTTCAAATGAACTCTGTCTGTTAGCTAAGCAAGGGAGGAAACAGACAAAGGTGAAATACCTGTGGATAAGGGTTGAGATGCTGGAGGGCCCTGAGATTGGCCCAAGCTGGGAGATAACAGCAGTTAATGGCCTGATGAAGTGAACATGGAGAAAGCATTTAATGAGGTGTCAGAAGACCCCAGATCATAAATTGGATCAAGAGGAGTGTACAAGGCACATGCAGAGCACATGAACACCATATGCACAGACTGCAAGGGTATTATATATGTATGTAATGCTCAGGGATTTCTCTGTTCAGGGCCCCTCTCCAGGGACACCCAGCTTGAGCTGAAATTAAATGACTGGCTCAGAACCCAGGATCTGAACTCTTCTTTACCAAACTCCTATGGAAACTATTTACTAGAACACAGAAATCCAAGGAAACATATCTCACACTGAATGTCAGTGTCATGTTAAACAATCAGGGAGCTTTCAGTTAGATCAGCTGCTCCCCAGCCATACTTTGTCACTCTATCATCTCCACCATGCCCAGCAAGAACATGTGCTGGTCTGTTTCAAATTAAAGAAAATCACACAAGTGAACACTATTCTTGATACAATTTGTATAAGCCTGACTCCAAAACTACGTTAAAA
>VYZS01099220.1:0-11619 GCA_013400695.1 Neodrepanis coruscans | reverse complement strand
GTAATTTTTGTGTGCAAGTAGAAGAAAACAGCGAAAGACACCAGTGCCTTAACTGAGCTTTTCTATCCATAGGGATCAGAGCTGAGCTCCATGATAAACATAGCTAGGCCTGTAGGTTATAGCTTTGGGGTTTGCCTTTTTCTTTTTCCTTTTTATTTTAAATACTCAGTAGAATTATTAACTTTAGTTGTCAGAAAAACTTCTGAAATAATACATCTACCTAATTTTAAAAAACCCTACATTTAGTTCAACTGTGTCAATACTGCTGGGTTACGTAAGTTAAATACATCCATGTCTGAAGAATGCAATCGGTTTCTCTATTAATAACAGAAATTAGTTCTGTGTAAAATGTATTAAATCCTGCCTTCTCTAATGGCTGCATTTTAATTTGCACCCAAAAGTCAGCATAAGGTACCTTATGCTTCTATAGTTTCCAAGTGGGCAAAGTCCACAATTATATGTAATTCTACTCCATAATAATTAGGAACAATTTAACATTTATCAACTGAAAGCAGTATGAATGTAACCACTGAAAGAAAGTGGAAGTATTTTTTTAAATCACAAATTATGTCCAATAATGTAAACACAGAGAGTTTATAAATAATTGCTATCTAATCAGGTCTCATTTAATATTCTAACCTTGGAATTTTAACAGAGAATCATCCTATTTGTTGTTCAATCAATCAATGAGATTCACTGCCAACCCTTTACAATCAAGAAGTCTACCAACCTTGCTGCTTCTCTTTTCTGTACTTTGCCATCTCTTTGTTTGTATACCCAGTACTTCGTAAAATGTCCTCCAGAAACACCTCTTTAACTTCAAAAGATCTTCCTTGGACTGAAAGTATAAAAAATTCATGAAATACTAGTTATTCCCTAGTTTCACTTATAAAATTAGTTTTTAAAAATCATTTTTATAGACATGAAAAGTGAATTAAACATGATTAGGGCCTCATTTAAAGAATTACTACTTTCCTTGAGAAGTCTTGTAAGAATATCTCCATTTGAGTTTACTTTCTTTAATTGATTGGGCCACAAAAAAACCCCAAACAACTCAAAATTGAAATGCCAGCTGAATACCTTGTTTCTCATTAATCTCTTCAATTCTTTTAAGCGTTATTTACAGCAAGACACATGAAAATGACAGTTATTTACCTCAATTTTATCAAATGAGAAAAAGAAAACAGCCATTTTTGTTTGGGGTTACAAAAAATAATTCACTGTGTAAGCCACTTGAATTCCATAATGTAAGAGTAATTAATACAGCATCACTGCAAGATCCCCCAGCTAGACCTAGGTGTATTCAACCACCTTCTTTCACAAGAAGTATAAGGGGAGACAGAGTTCTCTATATGTCCTCAATTAGTGCAGCCAAATTTGGCTTTATTTACCAAATACTTCCCAACAAATGAGACATTCTAATGGTCTTTATTTCCTAGGAATTTACTCTGATTTCTCTTCTAACATCAGTGATTTTTTGACCTTATTTATAGATATTGAATTGTATTTTTACACGGCAAAAATTAATATTTTAAATTTCTGGTCACTTAGGAGACATTTGCCAAAGCTAAGTTTATATCTCCTAGGACTTTTTGCTCCTTCAGAAAGAGCAAACTACAATTCACACACTTTCAGAAACTGTCATGGAGGAAGTCTTCTAACACAGAACATGAACTCTGTACTACAGGAACGCATAACTACAAAATGTTGGTTTCTGTGGATTTTATAAGCTATATTATTGAAGGAGAATCAAACCTTTTTCATTACATTTACAAAGTCTCTAAACCCTCTTAATTCTTAAATTATCAAAAATGGAAAAAGAACCTTTTCACCTATGATTAGCCTATGAAGCCCATTATCTCAACATCTCTGGTGAATAGAGAAAGAGGTAGTGTCAAAATTTTGGAAATAGAACTACTGATTGAGAAGAATAAGAAGCTGCCACAGAGTAAACTGGAAAGCCACACACCAATTACAGTGAGGTTTCTCCTCTCAGAAAAAAAAATTGCCAAACTAAAATCCATGTAGCTTCCAGATTCCTGCCTCCAATAAGCTGCAAGCCTCATTTTACTAGGCAAAAACACAGAACTTGGAAACAGAAAAAAACACTTCTTTATGTAAATACGAAAACCTGCCTTTTTCTCAAGAATATCTATTAAAATTATCCAATGATTTGTAGAGAACATTCTAAAGAAGGTGGAGAATCATGTGATTAAAACATAAAATGGGAATGTAAAATATTCCCATAAAATGGGAATGTATTCTGAAATGAACAGGTACAGTTATCTGTGTTTTATCCAGTATCCACAAGCAATCTCTGTGAGGCCTGAAGAACTAGAATCTACTGGAATGTATTAAAAGATGCATTAATAGATGTTCTTGTTGATCCTAGGGCCTATATCACCACAGAGACCAGTACTTCAAGAACTTTTTCCTCTCTTTTTAATTAAGCATGCAGGGGGCCAGGCCCTGCACTTCCAGAATTTCCAGTGATAGAAATACTTTCCTCTGAAGTAGGTAAAAGTAGTTAAGAAATAAACATGAGTAAACAAAGAACAAGCATTGCTGTAACTGTCACTGTATTTATCATGTGCGTTTTCTCAGAATGGTTTGGTACAGTTCAGTAAGGTCTATGAGTTTCAGAGCAGGTATTCTCAGATTTAAGAGCTTACATAAATACTTACTGTGTATTACTGGGCAACATCCAAAATACCTAATAAAGAGATTTGCATCTAGAGCAGCACTAGAAATAATCAGTTTTAAATTAGTCTGCTTTTGCAACACATCTCTCAGTTTTATTAACAAGAAGTCACTGAATCTATCCCTCTCATGTACTTCATCCTACAACATAAGGGAAAAAAAGAAAAACAAAAATAATAGATAAACATCCCAGATCCACAGTCAGAACTTTTCACAAATACGAACTTTTTAAACAACTAAAATACATAATTTGGTGGTACATTATAGAGGTATTAAAATGTGAAAGTCTAGATTAAGTAAGGATTTTTTTAAAACCTATCCAAAAGTAAAAAAAATAACTTCAAAGGTTTTTTAAAGATATCAGAGCAGACTGCACTGAAAAACAAAAAAGTAAATGTCTGACACTTCTCTAATTCTTGTACTACAATCTAACTTTCAAGATAATGCTGCAAACTACAAATCCAACAAATCTTACTTTTATTAGATCTCCCTTCATAATTGATCAGCATTTAAAGAACTGTATGACACTAAATAATCAGAAAAAAGACTGATTGCTTAGATCCATTAAATCATTCACAAAGCTTATCATTAAGGTACATTACTGATGAATCATCTTTGTCTATCTTCTGTTTTGTTTCATGTTGTAAATGAATGAAATACAAGATTTGCAGGCTGAAGTCAAGAATGTATAAGTCATTCTCATGCTTTTTTTCTCTTTTGGTAAACAGACAGGATTTTTTTTCCATTTTCAGCACTAGAGAACTCTAGTTCTACGGACTTATTAAACTCCAAAACAGGAAATTCACATAATCATGTATGAACACACTTAAATAATTTGCTAGAAATTAGACTACATAGTATCTCAAAATCATTGGGCTAACAAATGGACTGCATATTTGGTACTGCTAAAACAAATACATGATAACAGAAATTGTGACACTCACATTGAATCATATCTACATAAGCCTCCCTAAAACTTTCCTGCTGACAGAGGAAGTTCAGAAAAATTTAGACCTCTGCCCTCCACAACTGCATCACAATTCCAAAATTAGTTACTAGCATGAACCTAAAACAAGACACTTTTACAGGGGGCAAAAAAAACCCAAAATTGAAAAGCACGCACAGTACAAAAGACCCAGTAGATCTTTAAAGTTAACTCAGATTCTATCCAAACAAAAACTACTTAAATGCACTGCAAATTAATATAGAAAACTAGGATCTTATCTTCCAGTTAGCAATAGATACTGCTCCAAATGACATGAAGTACAATAGGACACTCACCACAATAACATGTGTCACAGTTGATAGGGTGCTGTCTCCTGCCATGAGCGTGCGAAGCAGGATGCCATTGGTGCAAAAGGTTACCAGTGTCTTTGGAGAAACCCTATTGAACAGTTCATAAAGTTACTTTAGTTTTTTGCACCACTTAAATTCTGCCAGCTTTCTAATATTTACTGAGATAAAGCTGCTCCCCAGAAGTGGAATCACATTCCTCTCACCGAAGAATTCATGCATATTCTGGGTAATAAACAATACCTGTTCACAAAGAGAGTTCCTAAGGATTCTTAGCACTCATGCTCCAAAACTTCACACAGTGGATTAACTGACAAGGTGAGATTTAATTTTTTTCTAAATGAATCAGCAAGAACCTTGAGAATATCTCCATGCTGCTTAATTTACTGGAAAGTTCAGTGTGGGATGCTTTGGAAAAACAGATTCCAATTCTTCAGCATATGCTTGGTCTTTGTATTTGCAGGCATGAGGTCAATTGATCTTGGCTGGATTCCAGGCACCCACCCATGCTGCTCTATCATTTCCCTCCTCAGGTGGACAAGGGAGACAGAATACAACAAAAGGCTCAAGAGTCAAGACAAGGAGAGGGACAGATCACTCCCCAATTACCATTACAGGCAAAACAGACTTGACTTGTGGAGCCTAGTTTAGTTTATTATCAATTAAATACAAGTGGGATAAAGAAAAGTAGAACCAAGTCTTAAAACACCTTCCCCCCACCCCTCCCTTCTTCTCAAAGTTAACTTTACTTCCAGTTTTCTCTACCGCCTACCCCTCAGCAATGCAAGGGTACAAGGACTGGGGGCTGTAGTCAGTTCATCACATTGTCTCTGCCTCTCCTTCTCCCTCACTGGGAGGACTCCACATCCTTCACAAACTAATCTAGCTTGGGATCCTGCCCATGAGGAACAGACTGCTCCAGCATGGGACCCCCCACAGGGTCCCCCCACAGTGCCTGCTCCAGCACATACTTTCCACAGGGTCACAGTGTCCTTCGGGCAACCACCTGCTCTGGCATGGGGTCCTCCATGGGCTGCAGGGGAATATCTCCTTGGGCACCTCGAGCACCTCTTGCCCCTCCTTCTGCAGAGACCTCGGTGTCTGCACAGTTGTTTCTCACATATATTCATAATCCTCTCTTTGTACTGCTGTCATGGCTGTGTAGATTTTTTTCCTCTTCTTAAATATGTTATCCCAGAGGCACAATCTCTGTGTTAATGGGCTCAGCCAGTGGCATGTCTCCCTTGGAGCCAGCTGGCACTGGCTCAAACATGTATGGAGCTTCTTTTTACAGAAGTCATCCCTGGAGCCCCCTCATTAACAAAACCTTGCTACACAAATCCTATACATTCTAATTGACTGAATCACAAAGAAGTCAGCTGAACCTTTTCAAATGCTTTAATTCTTCAAGAATTTAAAAATCTTTAAAAGTACCTAGAATCTGCAGCTGAGTTAGCTGTGTAAGTGAAAACTGCAAGCGGCACTACTTTCTCCAGCTCTGCCAACTTAAGTACTGAAAACTTCCAGAAAAGAACTGTAGAGTACTATATAAAGGAAGACATAAGCTCACTAGTTATCATGTGTGTATATCTTTCCAAGTCTGGAATTCATATCTCACTTCAAAAATCTCCTTACATATTAAATTCAAGGAACACATACAAAACGGAAATGCTTTACTCTACCCATCTCTACTCCTCCCTTCTTTATCAACCTTCTAAAAATCATAACTGTCTAATAGTTAAGAAAAAAAAAATGAATGCAGAAATAGAATTCCGTGCTATGATAAACACCTCCATCCAATATCTTTTTTGCCCAGACGGGAACATTGTCATATCTCACTTTTAATTTTTCTCCAGTGAACTTACTGATTTTTCTTAACCAAAGTGGTTTGCACTGGTCCCAAACACACAGTAATTTAAACCTACACAAGACTAAAGACACCAACACTAGACTTCAAAAAATATCATCAGTACCTGCTTTCTAATCGGATCTGATAACCAATTGTCTGGCCAATCTTTTCTCTTCTTTCTGCTGCCACTCTTTCAGCCACAGCAACAGCTGCCAAACGTCGTGGCTGAGTGCAAAATATACGACAGGGAGTCCCATTTTTGTAACAGTCGTCAAGAATAAACTGAGGGATCTGCAAAGAAGTGGTTTAAATGTACTTTTCAGTTTGATAAATTCATAGATTTTTTACCATATTGAAACAACTTAACTGAATTTTAATATCACATTGCAAAAGTACTTGGACTAGCAAAAAGGTCACACAAATAATTTTCTCATATTAAGTTTAATTTTTAAAAAAAAAAACCAAAACACACAACCCTGAAGCTTCTCCCTCCTGCCTCAAAGAAATGTTTTAAAAAGTCCTATAGGTAATCACTCATTTTCACACAGTAATATTCTGCTCTAGATACTAAGAACAGAACTAGCTTTGAAAGGAAAAAAGGCTGTACAAAATCATAGCTACTTTCCTTTCAATATTCTATGATTATTTTAACAAAAAACTGATAATGATCATAAACTTGGGCTATTTATGCTTTTAGTATACATCTGACAGTTTAGTATTTCAGAAACAAGAAAGTTAACTGGAACATAAGACTTTCAAACATACAGGAAAACAAAAGCCTTAAAACCAGCATAAAGAAATCCCTTTTTGCAGAAATACTAAAAATCAGGTATTACTTTTGTATACATACTGTTTTTTATTTCATTAAAGAAACATACTTGAGTAGTTTTTCCTGATCCCGTCTCTCCTACAACCAAAACAACTTTATTGTCCTTTATTATTTTTACAATTTCTTCCTGTTTTTCAAAAACTGGTAGTGACTGCCTGAAGGAATCAAACTCTGATTCCCCTCTTTTCACTGGAACCTGGGGTATACCATCATTGAGTCGTCCACTCGTCTTATTCACATCTTTGTTTTCTGTGAAGAGAAGTCAAAAAATTACTTATAGACATACAAAGGAAAACACTGCTTAGAAATTGTACTTAAAATTGAACATCCCTGCCTTTGTATGTATCCCTGCAGATAAAGTAACAAATCCATCACATATTTAAGTCATAACACATCCTGTTACTGTGTTTAAAATAAGTATTTTTCAAAGGAATTTTTTACTTTAATAGATACTTTGAAGAAAATGGGACTATCCTAAATCATTTTTCAAGAAGGTGATAAAAAGCTAAAAGAAAAACAGAAACTAAACTACCAGGTCTGGTGGACACATTGTTTTGGCCCTTGTAGTGTTTACACATTCATATCTGCCGAGTTCGCCTAGAAATATCCACTATATAGTTAAACATTTAAGTTATTCCAAACAAGCATGACAAGCATGTCTTCTGACAAAGGATAACTTTACTGTAATTTATATGCCTTCTTTCACACCCTCACTGGTCCTTTAAGACCTCCATTCTGTCAATCTTGCCTAATCTAATACTCCAGTCCATAAGATTTGTCTTAGCACATACCAACTGAGCTGAACCTGGAGTCCTAGACTCACACAGCACTGTAATGTATTAGAAAGTAAGGCATAATTAGCCAAAAAACCTGCACATCTTCTGAGGAGACTACTTCAAATTCAGTATCATAAATGCTATTCTATAATTCCTTAATAATTGTTTTCCAGAAGAATGAGAAGCACACTGTAAACTCAATTATACATATTTAGTGCAATTAACAGATTCTCATATTAAACTACAAACAATGCCTTCCCAAGGCAAAAACAGATTAAGAGATTAAAAGAGTCAAGGACCATTCTGAAGAAGAAAAGAAAGATAAATTTTACACTATTCACTAATTTATGCCTTACATTCCTAAGGAATTGCTTTTCAGTACTTTTATTATAGTTTCCTTCTGGTCACGAAACAATCATATTAACAAATGAAACAATTTAAAAACAAAACTATCAAAGGAAGCACTTAAATTATGAAAATCATGAATCAGAAAAATCTGATGAAACAAGGAATACTGGTATGTTTTCTGTTCAACCAACTTTATGCAAGAAACACAACATAACCCTTACATTCATAAATGTTAAGGCAGCACTCTTATTAAAAACACTGTTTAAAAAACTGTACCAGCAAAAGTTTGTCTTCCAGTAAACACTTACATACTCCAGGAACCAAGAATTTTAGGTAATAGCCTCTTAGAGACCAAATCTATTTTAGAAGATGACAAAACAAGAAACACACTTCTTATTTTATCAACAACACGAATTTCAAAGGCAGAACAGCCAGTTTCATCCTCTCATAAGGGTGTTCTTATACAGTCACAGTAACACTTGTTCCTTCAATCTCACCTCACAGAACTTGCAGGAACCCATATTTCGCAAATGTACTTAAAAAAAATTTGGCTGGAACTGGCTCAATGATTCAAAATTAACTTGACACAAGGGACACATTGCAATATGGGTGACATGACTGCCTGAGCTTCTCATGACATCAGTTTTAAAAGACTTTACATCAACAATTAAAAGTCAAGAAAATTAATGGGTTTGTCTGGAGGAAAGGGTGTCAGGTAGGACAGGAGAGAAGACAGAACATAGAGGAGTTTGTTTTGTAGTTAGGTTGCACGCTTTTTTATCAAGTAGTTTTGATTGACAAATCCATATCAAAAGACACATTGAACATACCAGATTCAACTGCACAGGTATTTCCTCGCTCTGTCTTCGGCAGAAGTTCTGTTCGTTCTTTGTTTGTGACAGGGAAATTCCGAATTAAAGTACAAACAGCATGTTTTGTACCAGGAGTCAAGGCACAAGTCATTACTGCATGTGTTAGTTCTGATCCATCCTTTTTCTTTACAGTTAGGTACCGATTTGCTCCTTTTCTGGGAGAATAAAAAAAAGCATTGTAGGAATAATCAAACTAGTTACCTCAATGTAATAATCTTTGACCATAACTTTTATCAATATCACTGTCAAATTATTTTAAAATATAATGTCATAACTAGAAAATTCAAAATCATGTCATAAGTAGCACGATGCACACCAAAGTAACAGCAACATCCACACTATCCACTATGAAAAGCACCCTCTATTTACACATGGTACTTCAGCACAGACCTTGCAGACTTCAGAACACTATGCCCACCATAACCTCACAATTAGGCCTCTGTAATGTCACACTGTTCTGCTGTCTTTTGGCTAAAATTGTATCACTGCATTTGCCTCCCAAAACGCAGCTAGCTCTATCCATCACTCTGTCAATATCAAGAGCTACTACATAAAACTGGTTTCTAGACTAACTTAAGAGATTTAGAGGTTAAAATCAACAAACAAGCAGAGCAGACAAACAAGCTGCCTGCTAGTGACATTCCAACCTTAACAAAATCCAGTAAAACCAATTAGATCCCCAGGATGTTCATTATTAAAGACTGAACTACCTTGTGCCTGGGCTACAATGACATATAAACCCTTCAAAAATGACTCCTCAGAGTAAGAACACAGGGTCACACAAAGAGCCCAGTGCCCTGTCCCTGGCACTGGTGCAGGTACCCACATGCTGGCCCAGGCGGCCTCTGTGAGAAGAAGCACAGCCATATCCAGTAGACCGTGGTTCTGTCTTCTTAAATCCACACTTGGAGTACTTATATACACTCATGAGATCCCCCTGAGCCTTGTCTTCTCCAGGTTGAACAGTTCCTCTAACCCTTTCCTCTAAGAGGAGATGCTTCAGTCCCCACATCGTGTTATTGGTCCTTGACAGAACTCTCTCCAATCTAGGTCTGCGCTCTTCTGGTGATCCCAGCACTGGACACAGCACTTCAGGCATAGCCTAACCAGTGCTAAGTAAAGGGAGGATGACCTCCACTACCCTACCGGCAACATTCCAACCCTCTTCTCCCGCACTTCCCAACAGAAGTCCTCCTTTCTATCTGCTACTATTAGTTACATTTTATCTGTAAAGGTGTGAGATTGTATGCAAAACCTTTGACGACCCAGTACTGCACAAAAAAACCCTCAAAACAAAACACAATGCACACCCAAGTAACAGCAACATCCACACTATCCACCATGAAAAGCACCCTCTATTTGCACAAGGTACTTCAGCACAGACCTTGCAGACTTCAGAACACTATGCCCACCACAACCTCAAAAACAAACAAACAAACAAACAAAAACCCAAACAAAAAAACCAACACAAAACACCCAAAAAAACTCCCCCCAAAAAAGACAAACAAAAAAAAATCCAGACAACAACAACAACAAAACTAGACAAAACCCACCCAAACAACAAAAACCCCAAAACCCAGAAGACATCTTGGTGAGAAGTCTTCTTTAAGGACATGAAATGTCCATAAAGCCATCCCAAACCAGTATGTGATGAGTTCTTTTAATCAGACATCATGTGCTTTTTTTATATTTACTTTTTCCAGTTTCGTCTCTAATACTATTTCCTGCAACAGTGCAAGATATGCTAGAAATAGAGATCGTTTTACTGCTAGAAATAGAAGAAAAAAAAAAGATAAAATATGACATAATATCATAGTCCAACTTACCCCTTACTTTTAGATATCAGTCCAAGCGACTGACAAAGCCGGTGAACAAATGCTCTTTCAGTACTAGTGAAAGAAGAGGGAAATTCCATTTCTAGAAAGATAATTAAAAGAAAAAAAAATCAAGCATAAGAACGCAAGAAGCAATAGCATCCTTGACGTTTTACCTGGATGCCATGAGTTCATCAATCCCCAAAACCTCCCACGCTTCCCGTCAACACCGGGACCGGTGGCAGCGCCGCACCTTCACTCCCGTACGGAACACGGGGCTCCCCATCGAGTCGCCCTCTTGCTCGGGCAGAGCGGAGCCCAGCAGACGCTGCTCCCCGGGAAGACCCACGTCCGCCGGCCCAGCGCGGGTCTCGCCTCTCCCGCGGCCGGGATGCCGCACGCACCTGTGTCCTCGCCGTAGCGGAACCGCTCCAGGGCGAGGTTCACCGCGATTTCCACCTCCTCGTCCACACGGACATCCCGCAGACCTTTGCCGCCCCGCCCGCGGGCCATCGCTCCGGGAGCGCCCGAGCCCCCCGCGGCCCTGCCGGGCTGTCGCGACGGGGCGTTCCGGGGTCGCGACATGGCTCAGCCAGAGACCGAGGGCTCCGACACGGCCCCAGCCGTCCGCGCAGCAGCGGGTCCCGGGCGGCGCCTTGCCGTGACGTCCTGCCCAGCGCCGGGCGGGACCCGGCACCGCGGACTGCGAGAGGCGGAGCCGCGTTACGAACGGAAGGAAATTCCTGGGGTGCTTGTTTTCCGCATTCGAGAGCGTGTTGTTTGGCTGCTGTTAGGCAGTGATATCGCAGTCAGCCGTTAACAGAGGTAGAGCTGATATGTGTCAGGTCACGACTCGTGCGATTTAACTGAATGACGTTAAATGTAGGTTAGCAATATCATCGCAGTCCCCAGCCTTGTTATGAATGTTTACAGACTCATCAAGATTTCCCTTCTCTTTGTATCTTTTCTGTCTATATTTCTCACATTTTGTCTTGGTAAAGTGCAGCTATCATAATCTACATGTTGCTCCGTACCAAAGTCTGTAGTGAGGATTGAGGGTTGTTGAACTTAGCTGTAAGAGTTGAGAACTTGTTAGCCAACACTTCTGTAATTATATAGTGGGCTAGTTGCTGGAGTT
>VYZS01099218.1:27603-54448 GCA_013400695.1 Neodrepanis coruscans | reverse complement strand
AAAGTATCTGTAAGCACATTAGATTGATGGCAGTGTTGTGTCCTCAAGACACACCTGGGTTTGAACCAGGACTAGGAAAATCACGTACAGCCCACACAGAGGTTTCACTGAGCTGATTTCTGTCACAGCAGTGGAAATGCTGCTTATGGATTAAGACTATTTTTTTAACTATGTGGCTGAAAAACAGCCCATCTTAAAAGCAGAGCCTTGAAAAACCAGCTGTGTAAATACCTCAGTACATTTTTCCCTCCTGATTTGTTATTCTTCCCCCACCCCAACCTCCTTTGCGATACCAGATTATTCACTTTTCTGAAGGAAAAGGATCTTTGCAGTTTGAAGTTTCCCGGTATCAAACTCCACAGGGAACCTTCACTCTCCTTTGCAGCAGCAAGTTGAGCCCTCACCATCCCATCAGTCAGAATTAAAACTCAGTGATCCCTGGTATTTCCTTACCAGATGTCACAAACAGCAACAAGGACATGGTGGGCAAGTCCAGCACCTGACTGCCCAAATCTCTGGTGTATCATTCCCATTCTCCATAATGAAATGGGACTTTTACCATTGATCTTGCAGATGGAGTTGTCTGAACCTGGGGAGTTGTTTAATCTCTATTTTGTTATTAGATGTATTGTTACCTATTTTTTGATCTGCTGGAATAATTTGCAGGAAGTCAGTGTGACTTTCTCTAAACCAAGATCAGCAGAAAGACTTTGCTTTCCTGTTTTCTGAGGGCTTTAGTTCTGCAGGTTGAAAAAATCCAGTGTTTCTAAGCTCTACTCAGTAAAGATTTATTCCACTTCAGTCACCATCTTAATGTGCCCAGAGAAAAATGCCCATCTGAAAATCTTCTCCAGAAATGGAGCTGCTCTTCCAGAACAGATCTAATGACCTTGGTTCTCTTGGTTTACTGCTCCAGTCATGGCCTGTTACTAAATTCCTGAGGAATTGTTCTGGAGACAAGTCTTGTCCTAAGCAGGTGGCTTACTGATGTCCTTTTGGTATCTGTTTGTCTGGGTGTTGTTGTTTGGAGTTTTTTCCTTAATATAGACCAGTGTGGACTTAAATTCATGTGTGATCTTCAGGGTTGGGAGATGTGCTGTGAGCAGCCCCCCTCCCTCACTGGCTCTGGGACCTCCATTCTCATTGTTCTAAACTCCAGCTCGGATTCTTCCATAATTGACGCCTGATACAACCTAATAAGCTCTGGTTTTGTGGCTTGTAGTTTTCCATTGCAATTTTGTGTTCCTGTTCAGCGATGTAACTCTGTTAATAATCAGCCCTGTGGACTATGTGGTTTGATCTCAGCTCCTACTAAATTTGGAACTGCAGAGCCTGAGGGAGCTGGACACTGATAGTCTCAGGATGGTTTCATGTAACTATATCCTACATGGACAAATCCATGCCCAGCCAGCACCTTCCTTTGCAGTGCCCTAAAGAATGTATATAGTCTCTCTGATATACAGGTTAATGTTCTTAAATTAAACAGAAACTCTTGTAGAAGATGAACCCAAGCATTATATTCACAACTCCCTGCAAACACCAGCCTCTGTTTACATGCCAGATCTTAAAATTAGAATCTTTGGTTGGGAAATACCAATTCCAGGCTGAGCAAATGTCAGCTCTGTGCATCTGGCTTGGGTTTTGTGTGCAAATAGGGCAGCTACTGCTCAGAAAACACAGGGACATGAGGGGGAAGCATGAGGCTGATGTGAGTTGTAGGTGTTCTAGTTCAACATACGCCTTTTTTGGACCTCATTCTATGTAGGAACTTCAGAAAGGGGATCTCTGGAGTCAGGCAAGCCTGGAAAGATTACAGCCACTGCTGTGCTCACTGTAGCACTGCTCTCCACCCTAACATACTGCACAGGCTGTGGATGAGCAGCATGAAAGACTTTGGGTTGCTACTGAAATGCAACTTGGGACTACTTAAGTCTGTGTTGATTTAGAATAGAAAACAAATGCCTAAATGGTGTCCAGCTGAGGTTACAAGGGACTCTTTAAATGGGCTGAAGGAAATTCCTCTGGCCAGAATTTAGCACAGCTACTTCCAACCACGTGGGTTTTCCCATCTGCCACTTGCAGAAGATGCATCATCCCATGTATTGCTTGCACATTCATTGTTCTACTCAAAGTAGCCACTAAAAATCATTGTTAGAAAAAAAAATACAAGAACAAACCAAGTTACCATGGACAAAAACGGAACTGGGCCCCATGGCATGGCTTGCTGAAGGCTGGAGAAGAGCAGAGCTGGGTGGGGTCAAGTGTTGTTTCCAGTGGGATCACTCACCTCTGTGCTAGTGAAGGGTTCGGACTCCCTGTATTTTAACTTTGGCTTTTTCTTCCCTTCCACTAACTTTTCATATCCATCATGAAGTCAGGAGGGAAGTGAACCTCCAGGCTTGTGTCCAAAGGCAGGATCTGTGTGCTGGATTCACACAGAGGGGACTTGGAATATGTTTTTCCTTTTTCTAGTGAAGGAGCTGAATAACTTGGTCCTTGCCAAGCCCCTCACCCCTGTGGGTTTGCAGGGTCTGAGTTACCATGTGTGTGCCCCCCTACATGGCACAAATTGCTGTGGGTGGTACATCTGCCAGCCAAACAAATATATTTTTGGGGATTGGGCTGATATTCTTTCACCAGCAGTGATCTGGCACACCAGTTTTCCATCACTACACTTGGATCTTATTTTTATTTATTTTAGTAATCATTTGGCATCTTAGAAGCCTTCCTTTAGCAGGTGGAGCCTAAGGAGATGGTAGGCAAAAATATTCAACTCTTGTTCAGGTTCTACCAACAAGTAAGGACTGAAGATATGTTCATAATCTTGACAAAAAGAAAGACAAAATTCCTCTGCTTTGGAGATAGATGTCAAGCCTGTATTTAAATTGAGTGCTACATCCCCCATTAAAGGACAATATTCCCTCTGATTTTATTTTTTTAAGGAGTAATTTAATAGAGTAGAACCTAATTAAGGAGACTTTTTTTTTTTCAGAAAGGCACTGACTTGTATAATCACAAATGAAAAATTGTCTGTAACCACCGTTGTTCCCTAAGCATAATTTACAAAAAATACTTACATCAACTAAGTAAATGTGATCTGAATCAGAAAATTATCCCGAAAGACTGTTTTAGCTTAGCTTTGACCAAATTAATGTCAGTCTGGTTAGTGGCTTGATAATAAACATACTTCTGCTTTCTGAAGCCACTACTGTATAATCTGATTACAGCTGATGTGGCTGGCAGTGGGCCAGCCCCTGCACTCGCAGCAGCCTCCTTTCCCCACTGGAATGTTCCAATAAAAAAACACGGGATTTGCACTGAAAGCCACTGGCCAAGGCAGCAGTGCAGGGTTTCATCCCAGCTGGTGGTTTTGCTCCTCACCTTTGCTCCCTCGAGGTGATGGCTCTGCTGTCGTGGCTTTTTTCTCACTGCCAGGGCAGAGCTGCTGGGGAGGGGCAGTGAGATGGGAATTGTTCCAAAGGTTACCCTGTGTCCTGTCCCAGGTCTGCATTTCCTACTCACCTGTGTCCTAATCCCAGAATTGTTGCATTGCCATCCTCTGCAGAGACTGGTGTGGGAATAACAGTCAATGCAATGGAGAAACATGGGGTTTTCTGATGATAAGGTCTTGCTGAAGTGTTTTATTTTTATTCTAAATGTAAAGTTTTCTGGACCTTTTTATGTTTTATTCTTTTTTCTCTGCAGTCCAGAGGGGTTCTGCAAAGTGGGTTGGATACCACAAGTGTGGTTTTCTGGGTGAAGCATCATCTCCTCCAGATGAGAATTATTTCTTGGCAGCTGGATTGTTGATACTGCCTAAACATCTTCAAAGACTATAAAAATAGAGACTTGTTACTGTTTTTTCAGTGACTTTGTCCAAAATGTTTCTCCCTGGATGCTATTGTATACACAGGGTCTGTGTTTTATATGTTTGCAAACCTGCTGGCATAAAGGCTAACCTAGGAAATTAAAAACAATATCTTTTGAAGTGGAAAAAAGCAGAAATACCTCCACCTGAGGGTAGGCAATGATGAGTGAGTTTAAAAGGGAAAAAAAAAAAAAAAGATAAAATCAATAAAGGTATTCCATGCCACTAATAAAATGAGAGAGCTATTTTGGTACTTTTATGACTGTGAGCTTTCCTTCCCCTGATGGCTTCCCCAACCCTGCTGGAAAAGCTCATGAGAGGTGCAAGGTTGGCCAAACCTCACATGCAGTGAAATGCTCCTGGGGCATGTCCCAAAAGCCAGATTGAGACTTAAAACATGACAGTTTGTGTTTATTGATGGGTGGTTGTTGGGGTTTTTAGTACTGGTTTTTTGGGTGTTTTTTTAGATAGGATTGTGGATGATATTGCCACAGATGCCTGTTGTTGGTCCAGGCTCAAAATTCTTTGGAATTTTCTATCAAAGTCTTAAAAGCAGAGGCATCTATGTGTGATGAAAGAGCCCATAGCTCTGTATCATTCATGAAAAAAGTGGCACCTCTGTTAACCCATGAATTCATCTGTATTTGTGTACAGGGGGAGTGAACTCTCTCTCTCTATTATATATTATGTGGGCTAATAGAAAACAGAACTGTTCTCTGTTTGCTTACACTCATTACACTAAAATAGCTGAAATTTTTATATTCCATCTGAAAAGAATTATACATAGATGATTGACATGGAAAATAGGGGAAGATTGGGATGAAAACGAAAATTATGTTGACTTTTAAAAGAACTAACTCTAAAATTGCATTTAATGGATTGCTAAGAAAAGCACCTGAAAAAATAATTTCACATAAACTCTGGATCATTAGTGGGTTTTTAATAATGGAGGCAGGATTTCAGGAAAGATAAATTGAGTAGTAAGTGGGATATAAAATAAGGCACCTCATTTCCTAGCGAGATTCATCTCTAAATTTTTCAAATGTTTTAAGTGTTTTCTGAAGTGCTGCAGATACTGAAATCCTGGGGAGTGTGTGCTGGTGTTCTGATAAGTTGAAACTAAATAAGGAGTCTTTCTACAGCTTCAGAGGCACTTGATTTTTTTATGATATAGAAAGAGTTCTGAGTTGTGGAGATATTAACTATTTCTTTGTCAATATGAGGAAATCTGCAAAAAAATTTAAGGGAAAGTCTGTGTTTTGCCATTCTGTTCTCTGCTTCCCTCAAGATACAAGAAGTGAAAGTAATTGTTGTTCCAGGCTCTTCAATTTGCAGAATAATTCCTTCAGGCGTCCAGTATCCAATTGCTGAATGGGAGGACACACAGACCCTTGAAAAATGTGGGCTTTTGGGTAATTTGTATTTTTTTGCCAAGAGGACATCTAATGTTTCAGTCAATTCTTTTAGTAGAAAAGTTTGCTTAGCTAAGAGGAAAATGGGACATTAGAAAACTTTTCCCACTTCAATTGTCTTCCTTTGTTTTGTTTTTGGTTTTTTTTGCATGTTTCTGCAAAGGTTTTACAGATTTTTTTAGCTATTTTAAACTTTATGGCACCATAAATCACTGAGTTTCATTGTGTTTCTTCTTTGTTGTTTTTCTTTTTTATAAATACATATCACAGTCAAAGCAGACAAACAGCTTTAAGGTTCGTAAAGCTAGAGGAGATCCAGGTTGTTCCAGAGCCATGAATGTTTTTAGTTTATTTATTTCTATTGAATTTGAACTTACTTTTCAATAAAACTGGAAAGGAAATGCTATTATTTTCCCACAAAATTGTGCCAGGAAATGAATTTGCTGTGATTCGATTTTATCTTGAAAGCAGTGACTGGAGATCTTATGGAAAGTTCTCAATTACTGCAGCTCACGGTCACCCTGAATGTGGCTCCAAAAGGGGAATCTGTGTCCCCTGGGGTTTCTTGAAGCTTGGAGAGTCCAAGTCCTTGTGTGCTGTTGTCCTGCTTGTCATTTCTGCCTCCACCTCTCACATCAACCTGTGCTTTCCTGTGGACTAAACTACTGTAGCTACAAGCTCTGGAGTAAAGTATTTAAATTCTTACAACAAAATATGTGTTTGTATATGTAACTTTTCTCTTTTTTTTTTCCCCCTTTTTTTTTTCACCACTTAAATAAAGCACAATCTGTTTTTTTCTGGTTTTCTTTCATTTCCTCCCCAGCAGGCCAGGTCTCTGCAGCACTCCTGCCTGCATCTCATCTGTGCTGGATCACTACAAGAGATGGTGAGGGGGAGGTATCAGACTTTTTTTTCTATGAAACCAGCACTATGAGACTATAAAATACACTTACAATGCAACTGGAGACACAGGCTCCCCTTGCTTTTCCAAAATACATGTGACAACTGCAAAGCCAGAGGGTTTCCAGATCAAACAGAGGGTGGGTATCCTTGTTCAGGAGGTACCAGCAGTTCCCCAGCCTGCTCCCAGAACTTCATCCTTTTCCAGTGTGTCTTACAAAAAAGAAGTTAAAAAAAAATTCTTACTATAGGCTGGAAGCAATGAAAAGAACTCGGCCAGCTCCTGGTCTTGACCCTGTTCTGCAGCCTGCTCGGTTTCTCCCTGCTCTCTGATGTGGTGGAGTTAAAGCAGTTCGGCTGCTCACTGGCCGGGTATAAGGGGAGGAATTTCTCTGCGTGGGTACTGTGCAAAAACGAAGCGCTTGGCCCTGGCTGCCTCCTCTGTTCCACCCCAGGGTGATTCAGCTCTTATTTTGCAAGTACTTGGCTGTAATGCTCTGAGAAATCACGGCAATTGAGTTAATGTTATCTCCCCGGCTTGGAAGAGGGACCTCCCTGCTGCAGTTAATCCCGGGGATGAGACCACCCTTTCTCTTTTGTTTAAAGCCTTCGAGTTGGTAGATGAACGCAGAGGCATCTGCAGCTCCTCACTTCCCCAGGGAGGCACATCACATGTCACGACCTGTGGCAATAACTGCATCAGAAATCGCTGGAAAAGCTCTTCCCCACGACAGGAGTCCCAGGGCACTGGCGGTTTCTTGCACAAATAACTCGTTCTCACTTGGTCCTAACGAGAATTTGGGTTTGTGTGTCTTTTAAAATAGAGGAGGAAGGACTGCTCTCCCCTCTTTCACATGGATGACCTGTGAGACAAGGAGCTGCAAGGCTTTGGGGACAAAGACAGTCTTGGGTTTGGGTTCCTAAAGCACCAGGTGTCCCAATGCTCAGGGCTGTGGCTGTGCTTTTAGGCTGCACCTACTAAAACAAAAAAAAAAAGGCATCTCTCAACCTGGAGCCGGGAGGTTTTGTGATTTTCGTGCCTCCTTGACATTGGAGATGGCTGTGGACACCCCTGTTTGCTGGTGCCTGTTGCCACACTTGAGTTGAACATAAATGCAAAGGGATGTGTGGCTGTGCTGGTGGTATTAACTGGAGGTTTTCCACCAGTGTGATTTTTTTCCTTTTTTTTGAAGCCAGCTGTTGCTGGGGGGGCTTTGCGTGCGTGTCTGCTTGTTTTGGAATTGCAGAGGATTTGGGGTTCTGTTTTTTAGCAGACTCGTAAAATTCTAGCAGGGTCTTTAACGTGGTGTGTACTCCTAGCACTGCTGCTCCACAGCTGTATGGTTATTGAAATGTTTTATTATTTCAATAACATTTTGAAAGGGATGTTTCCCTCCCAGCTTGAGGGAAGAAAATTTAATCCCCTTTCTCTTGTCTCTTGGCCACGAGACTACAACTGATGTGCTCAGACCTCATCTGAAAAGGGTTCATTGCCTGTGCCTAAAGGTCTGGGAGAGGATAGGACATGACTCTCAGCAGATATCCTTTGTAAAGAGCAGCTTTATGAGTCTATTTTGCTCAATGTGAGATCATACTTGTGAAAATAAAGGCTTTCTTCCAAAAGAGATTTGTGCTGCCTGGTTCTGTGCTGATATGTGTAATAGCAGGGGGGCAGCAGCAGGTAATGTATTTGTTCTACAAAATCTGCTTAAGAATAGGCTTTCACAGAGATCCTCTGCATTATGAAACTATAAATTAGAGATTAATTTGTACCAGCTGATTAAAAAGAGAACTGAGCCTCTCTGCTTCCTACTGGCGATGAGGGTGTGCACAGAATCTTCTTTTTGGTTTCCCTTGTCACCCCCTGGTACTTCCAGCCTTGCTGTGCCCATCCTGTGTGATCCCTGCCTGGCACCATTTCCCAGGCAGGGCTTTCCAACCTCCCTGCTCCCACCAGGGCAGCCTCAGAGCACTCAGATGGTGGCACTCAGGATTTTCTGAGTCATCCCCAAGTTGGTTGGGCTCTGCTGATGTTGTGCAAGGAGGGTTTTACTTTGAAGTTCCTCCTGGCTTGTGTTCTGTTGAGGAAACTTGTACCAGGACCTTTTTTTTTTGTTGCTGTCCTTCTGTGTTGGATTAGTTCATTCCTGGCTTTGTGTGTCAGAGAGTGGTGATTGAAGGTTGACATTAAGACCAGGTTTTCCTGTGTGCAGCATTCCCAGCTTGAAGGGAATTGGTACTGAAGCAAAATCAATTTTCAGTGGTTTATCCACTATTTTTGTTCTTTCTTCTGGAAGGAGTTCTCATGTATATAAGAAGAGTTTGTGCCCTGGAGGTTAGGTTGAGAATTTACTTCAATCCAGTGCTAAAGCTGGATGTTCTGCTTAAATGTGTTTTCAAAGGCAACACATCTTTCTGGTTTAACGCTCACATGGAGATGAGGACTAATAGGCTGAGCCATCAGCCACAGTAAAACAGCTTTGCAGTCACTCAGCTCTTCAGGGCTGTCCTCAGTGCTACCTTGGTGGGTCTTGAGTTGTAGTCTCTGTCTGGAAATTAATTAATTAGCTTGAAACAACAGTAAAGACGTGACTTCACGGTGCTGGTCTCCAGCAAGGTGAGTAGGGTGGACTAGGCTGGTGAGTTTTGTCAGGGGATAACAGTTGTGCTGCTGACCAGGATAGGAAAGCATGACAAGGTGTTCCCAAAGGGTGGAGGGTCTTTTAGCATTTGATTTTTGTAATATAAGTTAAATATAAAAACTCAGGAACAGCAGAGGGGCACTGTGTGGAAAAATCTGACTGAGTGGAAAATCCCCAAATGAGGATGTCTGAGGTGGTGTGAGCCTCTGAGCCTCCTCAGTGCCCAGCCAGGAGCCAGTTAGTGCTTTGGCTGCTGCCCAGTGTGGATGCAAGGACAGGGAGTGCTCCCTTTCATCAGGCTTGCTTGTATGGCGAGCACATGTACACATCAATATCTCTTACTGTGGTTAATATGAGCATATTTATTACTATTTAATATTAAGCAGTTGTCATTTGCATTGCTCTCGTGCCTCTGAGCTTCAGGCTAAGGCTGTGCCCTGTTTTGTGCTTGGTTCAACAGAAAAAAGCTGCCAGTGCTGCCAAGGAGCCCAGTCACACCCAGTCATGGGTGCCTGGTGTGGCTGCCTTTGCAATGAGCCTTTCCCAAACCTACACCAAGATCAACCCCCGGCATAAGCAGGGGCTGCACAACAACATCAAAACATGCAATTCTGTGGGAAAAGAGTGCAGATCATGGGCTGAATTATCTGGGATGGCTCCAGGAGATTTTCCTTATCATTTAGTAGCATATTGCAGCTTTGTTTTCTGAAATAGATTCCAAGATGGATGGATGGTTAAAGTAAAGGGGGGGTTTAAAAGCATATGTTACTCCCCTGTCCTGTGAAAAAAAAAACAATCCATCCCCACAAAACAAACCAAAAAACCCCCACAAACTCCACATCCAATAAACAAATCCCTAACCCTCATGAGGTTATTGATGAGGCAGAGCACAGGGGAAGGGTGAGGCTGAAGACCTACTCAGGCTGACTTTGTAAGACTTCTTTTATTTGACTTCTTCTCTCACCCCACCACCCCCAGCAACACACGAGAAGAAGAAAAGATGCCCAAGGTGTGGACCTGGTGACAGAAAGTGGGTCCTTTTGTTTGGTGCTGAGCATGGGGTTTTGAGAGTGAGCCAAAGGATTAATGAAGTTCTTATAGATACAATGAAATGTGACTTGGTTGCCAAGAAACTGTCGTCCTAATGAACTTGGGTAGTCTGTTTGTTGGAGACACCAGAAAATGGAAATGGGCTTGCACAGCTTTATTATATTCAAAAATAGACTTTAACTAGAACATTCTGTATTCTTTCCTGTTTGAGTAAAAACAGGGGCTGATAGAAGTTGAAAGCAGCAGATAAGCTGATGTGGAGACACATATGGCTTGAAGCTAGTGTTTGAAAAGCAAGGAAACCATAATCAGTTGAAGGTAAAAAGAAAAATGTTCATAGTAAAGAGTCCTGTTCTCAAGGCATCGCTTCATGTTGGTATGAAGACAAGTTTCGATTAAGTCCAGATAAATTTTTTTCTTTTTTTTAATGTGTACCTCATGCAGAATGGATGTTTGTCACTGTCCGTCTTTGTTACTAGGGAGGAAAAAATGTGGAAGGATGTTGCTGCTCCAGCTTTTGGGGCCCTAACACTAGAAATCAATTCAATGTGGTCATCTTCTGAAAATGCTCTAGACAGCCCACGTGCTGCTTGCTTTCTTTGTAGCTGAAAAGGGTAAATTTCCTTCAGAATCAGAACTGTAAAATGCAATAGAGAAAATTCAGTTTTTCCTCTGCTCTTTCTAGGGGTGTTCAGTTGATCTGGGTAAGATTTTCTGGAGGAGGGAAGACCCATGGTGATGGGTTAAGGGACTCATATGACATGCACCACATATTCCTTGGTCTTCCCTCCTCTGGAAAATCTAAATCATGGTCTTGACCATTTGGCTTGGCTGGATCTCTGCTGGGAGGACACTGAACCATGGTTCTTGTGCCTTGTATTTCTTTGGAATATTGCTGGTATTTGTTGAGATCTTTCACATCCACACAGTGGATGCGAGGAAGGATGCAGTGAATGTTCTGGGGTAACTCTGGGGCAGGATTTGTGGCTGTGACTGTGGAGCACTGGAAGAGAGAGCTGTCCCAACACACCACAGGAGTTGAAATGGTAAATTCTCCAAGTCAAACAAGGTACTGATTGGTTATTGCTGATTTAACTGTCATAAAAGGTAAGTCAAGAAGGATACTGCAATTCAGACTTTAACACCTAATCTCATCTCATTTGAACTTGTGTGCAAGGGTTCCTTGACTCCCTGCCATCAGTCCTCCTCCTTAGGAACTGCAAGCTGGAGTTAATGGCTTTCATCATAACAGCAATGAAAATACCACTTACCTATTTAAAATGCTCAGCAGGGAAATGCTCAAGAATGATGCCTTGTGCTCCAGGCTATTCATCCAGTTTGATGAAATCTCAGTTTTTCCTTATGGCTGTGTTCACGCAGACATGCTGCAAAGCTTTGAGCTCTATATCCGGTTTTGAGCATGATTAATTGGTGTCCACACCAGACACCTTGTTGTGCACTAAGCCCTGCCAGCCAACAGATAATTTTTCTAACATTTAAACCAATTTATGACCTAGCTGACGTGCTCATTGTTCCCCCAAACTTGGCCAGTCAGCACCGTCTCCACCACAGAGCAGGAAATTAATCTGTGCAGTTATTTGACTCCATCAGCTTTCTTACCTGCTGCATGCAATTCTGGAGGAATTTGGCAAACTTTGAGCTACGTCCTCAAATTGTGTTCATGATAGGTCCCAGTATTCCTCCCCTCCCTTTCCTGGACCAATCCCCCCAGGCATTATCTGTTCTCCCACCCAGGTGGATGGAACCAGAGCACCCCCTGCCCACAGGGTGTCATTTGTACAACCAAGGAGGGAGTATCTGTGGTTGCTGAGACTCATCTCTTGAGTAGACAGCAAACACATGACTGGAATGATCTAAAGATTCATCCTTTAATCTTTTACTGTTGACTTTAATAGCTTGAGTCTCTTAAAGATAGGAAGGAATTGGAAGGTACCAGCTTAGCTCCTTGGTTATGACCCTGTTTTAAAATATGGACATGGATGTAATTAGTCTGAAACTTGAGCAGGGTGAAGAGCAAAAAATCACAAAGGAGACATTAACCAAAATGTGAACTTCAACCTTCCTGTTCATACAGATGTTTTGCAAAATGTGGAATCTGAAGCTCCTGTGTTGATTGTGCTGTGCTGTTGCAATTGTTGGTCTTGGGAGATGAAAAAGCAAATAGGGATTGGAAAGGAAACTCAATTCAAATTTCCCTTAATAAAGAGTGTAGCAAGACTGGCACAAACCCAGATCTGTACCCAAGCCCTGTTTAAGTTAAACCCTCTATTTGCACAGGGATGGTGGAACAGAGACTTGTGTGTAGCCCCAGAGGGTTGGGAGGTGCTGCTCTGCCAAAGCTTCTCTGGGACTCTCATTTCAGTGTTCCCAATATCTACCTGTGTCCTTACCCTGGAGGGAGTTCTGGAACTGAGCCTAGTGTTAGTTTTATAATTATTTGCTTAAAATGAAAGCTTGTACATTCAAGTTATTTGGCTTATACATTGCACGACTGGGAAAAGGAAGTTTGATTTCATTTTTTAATTTTTAGGGATTGTGGAGACAGAGCTATCATGGGGAGAGATTCACAGCAGAAAATGGGATGCATCAAAAAGATGCAGGGAGATAAATTTCAAGCAATCTGAAATTAATTCAGAGATCCCAAGGATTCCTCACTGAGTGGACCAGTATTTTACTGAAATGTCAGCATCGTTTTTCTTTCCAGTTTTGTTTTCTCTCTGAGCCATATCTATTGCCTTTGAAGTAGCTGCAGCTGAGGCCAGGATTTGTGAATGCTGGGAAACCAGCAGTTCTGAGCAAGGAAAAAACCTTTGTAGTCTGTTCACAGGCAGAGCAACAGGGTAGGCAAACATTTTTTTTTATTAATATTACATTTCCAAGCCTCCAGCATTTGGTCCTCAGCTTCAGCCTAGTTGCACTAAAATACATGGTGCAATCTTAAAAGTCAGTTGGCCCCAAAGCAAAGATCTTCCTGGTCCAGGAGGACCTGATGGGGAGTTTCCTCCAAGCTCCTGTATTGCCAAATAGTTTAGGTTAACAATAACAAGTCATGGGCCACTGACTGGCTTTGAGATGCAACATATTGCTTCTTCTGGGAGTTGTGATGATTCATTAGAACTGTGGTTAATGTCAGGAAATCAAGCCTTGATTAAAATGTGTTCAGCACTTCCATTCACTTACTTGGAGTTCTAAAATTAGGAATTGTAAGTACTGAGGCTCTAAGTAATATAATGTGTGATCACTGGGATTGCCATTGGTGAGTTGCAGCTTCTCCAAGTTCCCAGCTCTTAACTTCTTATCCACAACTGCTGAACTGGAAAAACCTTGGGATGTGACTGATACAATTCCTATTACTGTATGATTTTCAGTCCCTGGCAGAGTAAGAATGAGTATTGTGAGAGAGGCTGAAAAATAAAGGTAAAAGCCAATATTGAATCTCTTACAATGCAAGTTGGTGTTGTGTAGCACAGGTTCTGCTGCTGTTGAAAGTGGAAGCTGAAATTAATACCACCTATTCCAGGTATTCAAAGGTCACGATATTTTCGTGCGATCTTCGTGTTCATTTCAATTAATTTCAAAAGAAAAGACCACAAAAACTGAAATTCAAAACAGTCTGGATGTCATCTGGAATTTATTTGACCTCTTACATTGGCTCTAAAAGAAATCATAAACAAATAAACAAATAAAACTTATTTTCTAAGATAAAAAAGACACTTAATTTCATAACTAGATTAAAGAACAATTTGGAACTTGGTGGGGGAGGTTGCGTGTGGCACAGAAAAGGAAGGAGCACATTTCAATGGAGATGCTGCCATTTCACTTGGTATGAACCCTTTGTCCAGGGCATGAAGAAATTCCTGTTGTGCTGAGCAATGCATGGCACTGACTCCTTAAGTCAGTGAAGTCAATATCTTTATATAGAAGGCTGGGATGTTTGAGTAAAAAAAATAGTTATTTGCTTTTGGAGAGAGTAAAATTCTAAGGCCAGTATTTCAGAAAGACATTTTTCTTCACCAGACAGCCCCAATACTCCCCAGGTACTTTAGATCTATGTGATGATCATCAGGGTTTAGGTTTTGTTTATTTGCTTTTTAATTACTAACTGGTCTTCTCCACCTTTAAAAAGGTAACTTTTATTTAGACCCAAATGCAAAATTTGTAACACGGAGGAGCTCTTGCCCTTTTTTGTAGGACGTGGTCCCAGCTCTCTCCTCATCTCCCTCCAACACTCCTCCTCCCTTCCATGGGTCCCCACTGTAGATCTCTTGGATAAAATGTGCTGCTAGACATAAAACAAGGAAAATATTTGTTTATTCTGTAGCAGACAGCTGTTTAAGATGCTGTGGAAGTCAAGGTCTTACAGTGGTTTTGCAGATGTTGTTTGTATGTGACATTTTCTTGGAAACCATCTTAGGAGGCACGGAAGGTTTCTGTGCATCCCTTAATGTAACGAGTTGGGCTCTTTTCCTTCAGCATGTTTATTCAAGAAATTTGAAGGAGGAGGGACAGAAAAATGTTCTCAATGTTTGTTCAAAATGAGGACCCATTTGGATTTGAGCTACCAAAACCACTTTTTTTCTGGGCATGTACTTGGACACACAGTGTGTCCAAAGTCAAACTGCACTGAAAAAATCTTCCCTCCCTTCTAGAAAAATGTAGAGCAAACTTGGAGTGACCTGTATGGAAGTGGTAGATCACGTCCAGAGACAGGTTTTTGTTTTTATACAAAAATCCTGCTTTTCATGGTCTGTGATGTCTGCTGGAAAAGAGCTGGTTTGGTGGGATTAATCTGCAAATCTCCAGTGTATCATGAGGAAAAGGGGCTCCCTGGGGTGTTGATGGTTGTAGGGCAAGGCAGGTTCCTCTCTGGGGATAAACACGCACTCACACTCAAAAACTTACATATTTCTATTAAGATGATTCAGCCAACAAAACACATAGCCAAGGGTGATAGAAATTGAGGAATGTGGACTTTTTCTTGGCAGCTCCAATTTGGCTTGGAAGCATTTCAGGGGAGGATTAAATCTCCCTGCTCAGCAGGTCAGGCTTGGGGTAATGGGCGAAGGCAGAGGTTGGGGATACGGCTGAACTGGGGATTAGAGCGGCACGACGGCCAGTCTGGGGCTGCTGTCAAGGAGGATGCAGATGAAAATATGTCAAGCATCTTTCATTCTAGGCATTTCCAAGTGAGCTGCGGTATTTTCAGGAATTTTGAGCCTGTGGAGTGAGGAGAGATGGATGGCAGAGCTGCTACCTGTGCTCGGCACAGGTTTTTGTCTGGGATTAGATGGGAAGCAAGAGCGCTCCAGGCTTGTTTGATCCTGCTTTGTGGGGATTCAAATACCTGGAGTCCCATGATGAAACTCCGGCTTTTGTGCCCTGACATTGTTTGCTTTGTGAAATTATCCACTTTGTCATTAACTCACTGGTTTTGTGCAATATGTGCATTGTATGCAAATGAATATGGTTAAACCGATGTCAAACAGGCTTACATTTGAGAAAAGTTAATATTTCTCTTGGCAGTCCTGATATCCTTTGTTCCTTATGTGCTGAATTAATTTCTCCTGCTGGCTCTTGCTCCGTGCACATGATCACAGTGACCAAGGGACTTGCTGAAAAGGGCTCTGACTTTTCACTGGACAAGGTGGAAATTCCTCTGTTTTGCAAAGTGCATGTTTGAGACATAACAGATTCTGCAGAGCTTCCAGAGCAAGACAGCGGAGCAAAAGCAAAGAGTAAAATTAAACAGTTTATGGTTTGATGCTACCACAAACAAAACAAAGCTGGCCTCATCCTCGTGTTTGGGTATCTCTGGATTGCCAGGAGGCTCCGTGCCTGGATGTAGGATGGATCCATGAGCTCAGTGCTCATGTCTCCTTTGCCATGCTACCACACAAACCAACAACAGGGTTTTAACTTAAAAGCAGGGTGCAATCACCCAGGCTCCTAATGCAAACTGCAATTTCTGGATGTGTAGCTGCAAATCTGGATTTCGTCCACTGTCAACAAGAGCTAAATCCAGGGACAAAGCTGGTCTGGGCTGCACTCAGTGCGGGTGTTAATCCCATCTTAAACTGTGGGCAGGGCAGCAGCACTTCAACAATAAAGTGTCTCAGCCCTTTCTCAGGTTGTCATGGTGGTTCTGCTTAAACATCTATTAAAACAAGTTTTGGGGTTTGTGCAGGTTGATTCAGAGAGAGCTGCAGGTCTTTGTGGCCCTATAAAATGCTTGATTTCAATGTATATAAGCATAAATGTACCTGAAAAGAGAATGTCAAGAGGATGGAGCCAGACTCCTCTTGTTGGTACCAAGTAATGGAATGAGGGGCAATGGGCAAAAAGTGATGCACAGGAAGTTCCACCTAAACATGAGGAAGAACTTCTTTACTATGCAGTGATCAAGCCCTGGGACAGTTTGTCCATAGAGGAATCTCCACCAATGGAGATATTCAAGACCCATCTGGATGCAGTCCTGCTCTGGGATGATCCTGCTTGAGCAGGAAGGTGGGACCAGATGACCCACTGTGGTCCTTTCCAACCTGAACCATTCTGTGGTTCCCCAGCACCATCAGTGCAGCCCAAGGAAACAACAAAGCACTGGGTTTGCAATTCCTCAAAACCAAGCTCCTACAGTGCCCTCAAGAGCTGCTCCTTTTTTCTGGGCTCCATCATCACCTCCTCAAATGAGAAATGCTTTAGAACCATGGAATCACAGAATTGTTATGGTTGGGAAAGAGCTCTGAGATCAAGTCCAACCATTAACCCAGCACTGCCAAAGCCATCACTAAATCATACCCCTAAATGCTACATCCACACACCTTTTGAATATTTCCAAGGGTGCTACCTTCACTGCTTCCCTGGGCAGCTGTTCCAATGCCTGACCACCTTTTCAGTGAAAAATTTTTTCTTAATATCTAAACTAAACTTCCTGTGGTGCAACTTGGGGACAAACTGTGAGGTTTTCAGTCACTTAAATAGGGATATTCACTCATCCCAGGGCATGTCCACAGTGGAGCCCATTGGGTAGGACCAGGGAGGTGGCAATGCAGGAGCAGTACTGGAACAGAAGGGACTGCTCAACATATGTGCACGAGGATTTTGGGCTGAACCCATTCATTATTCTTATGTTTATTTCTCATTCCATCAACTTAAGTTGTGTTTCTGGCATCTGTTTGTTTCCTTTGGGCAGTTATAATTATATTAGTGTAAATATTTTCTAGTGATTGTCAAGTGTCCAGTTTACTTTAGTTTCTTGCAATTTCCTGCTGTAGCTTAAAACAACTTTTTTTTTAACAAAAAAAAAGCATAAAATCACCCTTCCCATAAGCATTGAACTCTGCTTTTGCAGGCAAAACTCATACCTCTGAAATTTAAAAAATGTTTTTTCATTATTTGAGAACTGAAAAAAAAAAAAAGGCATCTACACCATTGAGTGAATACTCCTCCATGGTTGTAAAATGCTACTGCTGGAGTTAATGGCCATGGGAGATTTATGATCATGCTCTAGTTGTTGTTTATCCTCTTCTTTATATCATCCGTTCCCTATTGAAGCTGATTTGTGTTGTTGTGTGTGTATATACAATAGCAGTGCCTTTGGAATGGGAGTCCTGTCTCTGTGTGCTCTGCAAAATATATAAAAGTCTCTTTGTTGCTATAACAGTAATAACACAATAAATGCTCAGAGTGAGCCGTGCTGAATATCTGCAATCTCAGAATCTATTTTTCTTTTTTTTTTCCATTGTAAAACACTCTTTCCTCACTGCTTTCTACAGTTTCCCATTCAGTTTCTGGACAAGTGAGTGCTGGCTTGTGCCCTGGGCTGCTCTACTCCTGCAAAACTCATTTCCCTTGAACCAATATGAGCGAGGGCTGGATCTTATTTATTTAACCAAAGTAATTTTTTCAATATGAGAACAATTAATAAATGATTATGAAAAAGAAATTCAGCATTTGTTCCCCAACCCCTATAAATTAGGTAATTGCCTTCTCCAGAGGGAACGGAGTTGGCAGAAGTTTCACAGGGAACTGTTGAACTGGGGTGATTGTTTGACATGTTTTAAATGGTTTATGAAGAAAAATCAGATACAAAAGGAAAGGATCTTGTCAATCAATCAGCTTGGGTTGGGTTGTTGACGTCCCCCTGTCAGTCAGAGCAGTAACAGCTTTCAGAGGTGGTTGAAGAGTTGCTGGAGGAGGGGGGGAGCAGCTGTGATGATTTGGGGGGCTTTTTAGACATTCTAATTTTACACAAGTGACACATAGTTTCTTGGAGGACCTGATTTATTACTCTATGGATTCAGGCAGAGTGTTTGCAAAATTTACTCTGCTTTATAGTATTGCAGCAAATGTAAACACATATAATTCAACAGTGCCAGAAGAAAAGGAAGGTGGGAAATTGCCTTTGTCAGCAGCAGGAGGGGTTTAGAGAGAGCTGTGAAAAGGAGAGAAGAGACAGAGTTGTGACAGAGTAAGATTTCTTTTCATCTCCAAGAGGAAGACTATGAGTCAATTCTGAGGAAAACAGTGATGAAGTGGTGCCAAGGTTTAGGGGAAGCTTGTGGCACATTGGTTGGTGCCCAGCACCAGCCTGGCCATGGGGAAGGTGCCACGGTGAGTTCCCTGCCTGGGATATGGGGTTCAGGAGGGTCAGCAGGGCTCACCCCTGCAACAGGCAGCTCCTCCACTCAGCTGGAACTTGTTTGAGCTCCAAACACAAGCAAAAAAGATAAGAAACAGAAACATCAGCAAGAGGGATGTTTGACAGCCAAGTTGTGCAGAAACCAGATGTCGTTCTTCATGGCTTGCTTTCACCCGGGAAACGTGGGCTATTGCACCTCTGCTTCAGGGTGAGGGATCAGCTCCCAAAAAAACAAAAGCCTGGCTCAGCACAGATTTTATCCATGGGTTCAGTGGGTTCCTGGTCTGTGCAGCCACTCATGTGATGTACAACACCACCCAAGATTCCATGAGGTTCTTTTGGGAGAGGAGATGCTCCCTGGGCTCCCCAGTAGGACTCCTTGGGGACAGGGTTTCTTGCTCACCAGTTCAGATTAATTCAGGGCCATTTTTTTCCCCAGTGGCAGAGGACTCTGTGGTGTGAAACACCTGCTGTGTGCTGGATGGCAGCATTGCTCCACTCCACAGGCTGCCACAGGGAATGCCCAGCCGTGGGTGTAGCACTAAGATAACATGGAGATGTGGTTGAAAAGCAAAGTGTACTTTGGGAATTCACACTGCCTTTGTGGTCTTTCTAATTGTCTGGAAAATCCAAACCCAGAATGGATTCTGAAGGAATTCTGTTGATCAGTTTGAGGGAGGAATACCATTTTTTGTTATTTCATCTAAGTTTTTACTTTAGTTCTATTCATACCCAGTTTCTACAAAACCCTGTGGGCTCTCTAGGTATTTCTACTCTTAGGGTGAGATTTCTTCATATGTTTTCTAAACCCTACAATGAGTGGAAATGTTGGGATTTGGTTTAGCCTTCAGACTGGCCTCAGTGCTCCCTAAATCCCTCAGAGTTCCATGCTATAACACAGACTGGCTGTGCATCATTCAGCTATGGATGCAGTAAATGCTGAAAGGCTGATTATGAATACTGATTAATAATCAAGTGACACTAACCCAATTCTTGAAGGAATGAGCCAGATGTAATAGAAAAATTTCATCAGTGGGGAGAAAAACACCATCTGAAGGAGTGGTTTGAAAATCTTATAATCCTGTGACCCCTACCATCATGCTTTTTCTTTTTTTTTTTCTGTTTCAGTGTTAATTTCCATCTGTTACGCTTAATTATGTGGAGGACTGCCCTTGCAAGGGCTTCATTTATCTCCATTTCAGATTTCAGTGGCAATACATCTAAATTCTTGCAAGACTCTCTACTTGAAATACATTTACATTCTCAGGTGAAATTACATCCAGTATATCAATAGTGTAAAAGTGTATCCTGGAATCCAGAAAGCAAAATTGAAAGCAGGAGATTTGATTTATTGTGTTGCATTTTAAATCCAGGTCTGATTTTAGTTTAAGTCTTGGCAAGATGCAGCAAAAGGAATTGTATGTTAATCAAGGTAAGACAAAGGCCAATCCTGCTGCTTCACTTTGGGAAGAGACCTGCCACTTTTTCCTGTCTTTCAAGAACAAGGTAGACTTGGAGAGTCAGCACAAGTCTTTGTACAATACCTGGAGCATGTGGCCAGGAAAATAGTGGTCTGTGGACAAAATGGCTCATGAAATGATAAAATGCTTCAGCCAAGGCACAAACTGATAGATTTTGGAAGTGAAATCTTACTCGTTGGTTCTGTATGGAAAATCTTTTGTCCCTTGCTGTTTCAAAGGGATTTGCTGTCTCTCCCATGCCAAAGCATCTACAGCTTTGGTCCGTGTGATCCCACCACTGCACTTGTCCTTAATGCCAAACCTAAAGAAAGTCAGATGCTTCTTGTCTTTCCCTTTCATATTTCTCTGGCCTCGTTTCCTTCTTCCACCATGTTTGTCCATTTTGCTCAAACTTGGACTCTTTAAAATACAAGTGGAAACTGATGGTAATATCCAAACTTAGTAACATATTGGATAGCTTTGCTCAGAATAATTGCCTCTTTCTTTTCATCTCATCTCAATGTTTAAAGAACAACAATACCTCATCTCCACTAAACCTTTCAACCTTTCCTGGATATCATTTGGTAAGTTAAATTTGCAATCCAGCATTTGTTTTGCTGATCTCTAAAATGCACAGATGACAAAATTCAAGTATCTCCGGGTAAAAATTTGCACTTTGGGATTGTCAGAAATAGTTTAAATTTTGTGTTTGATCTTCAAGATGCTTTTCACTATTAAAAAAATTAACATCTCCCACACTGCTGCCTTTCTATCCTATTGAACCTGCTAAAATTGGGAAGAATAGCTTTAACTGTCACATAAAAAGGTTTATAAACCTATTGCTTTATGGGCAACTGAAACTCTGGAGCTGAAAAAAGGTCTGGGTACCTCTGAAAGATGCATTTGGGTAAGTGGTAATGAATCAAGCATCTGGAAGAAGTAGCTGAGCAAAGTCAGTCACTTCATTAAGGCTTTTCAAGCTGTTTTGCAAGACAGGTGAGCCTGACACAGCCAAATAAACCAGACCAGTCATCAAACCAGATTCATTGAGTAAGCAAATGGATATGGTTACACCAATTAGAGTGTTACATTTTGGTAATTTGAGCTCCACAGTGCACCTCACCTCTCGGAAAGCCATCAGCTGAGCCGCGTGCTTGGAAGCAGATTGGTGCAATGCACTGGCCCAGAGGATGATTTTGGTCTAAAATAAAGTTGTTACTGAAACATTTCCCAGATGTGTGAGCAATATATCATCTCCTCTTTGCACTTCAATAGAAACAACCATTGCCACTGAACTCTGGGCCAGAGCAGGCCGCAAACACAGTAGAAAGGGGCTGTAACAGAGTTTGCCTTTGTAAATTTGTGAGTATTGGCTTGTGCCATTTCACTGATTGTGCCAGTTCCCCACCTCCAGCCAACCCACCTCCAAGGCATGGCATGTACCAGAGAAGTGTCAGCAGGCTCTCTGCTATCTCAACCATGGTTTTATAATTGCTGATACTCCTCTTTTTCTGTCCTGATCTTCCTACAGCTGTTTTATACTCAAGTCTCATTGCTAACCACACATTTCAGCATCCACATTCCCAACCTGGAGCGAGTGCTCCTTCACCCTGGCTCTGGTCTCTGCAGCCTGGTCACCTCAGGCTGGGCATGGCCAAGGAGAGGTTTCATGTTTCTGTGACCAGGTGCCTTAGGTTTGGATTGTCTTGCCTTCTGATGGAAGGTGCAACTAAATGCTGGAGTATTCTTTTATATTTCATGGTGTTGCTTAGGGGCTTCAGCAGTTATTGCCTGTGTCCAGCCTGGAAGTGATGGTGCTCTTTGGTTTTTCTTTTTTTTTTAATTTTTTAAATCAGTTCCTTTGTGTTAGCCATTGAGCTCCTGCTTGTTAATTGAATTCAGGCTTGACATGGATTAACATTATGGCTGGAAGCCTAATCCTTTAAATGGAGACACAAATGCTGCTCTGAAGTTAGCCATTAATTGCTTTTATTTATTAGAACTTATAAGTGTGGCCATTTAGACCTCATCTGGCAATTTTAACTGTGGCTGCCCCATCATCTTTCTGCTGGAAGCTGTGCAATGCAGGTCAGGTACCCAGCAATAAAGGGGATTATATTGTTTTGATCATTCACTCCTGTTACAGGAAACACTGTGTTCTTTCTAGAGAGGGAATATGACTGTAGCACGTGCTGCTTCTGTCTATATAATGGAAACTATATTTCTCATAAGTGTTCCTGTATTCCTTTGCTGGAAGGACCTCAGATGGGTGGGAAAGCAAACTGTTTACACACAATCAATCTGCTGTTTGCCCAAGGTCTGCAAGGAGAGAGGACACTTGTAATTTTAATTACATGCTCAGTTAAAATGAGAAGCTCAGTGATTGAATCTTTATTCAAGGTCTAAATATTGCATTTTAACAAACAACAAAGCCCAGGTATTTTTTAAGGAGATGCATTTTCTTTTTCTGCACCTCTTCTGCAAAAATTTTTTCATCACTGATTTCATTGCATTATCAGGGCTCAAATGAGAAACACTGCTTACGAGCAAACATAGCATCTGAATGTGGGCCAGGAATTCCTTTTACAGCATAAGCTTTTGTGTGAAATAAAAGCCAAACAGCTGCTCACAACTTAAGTCTGAGTAAGTGATCTAATACTATTGCTCTGGTCTCAAATTTGAGGATAAGTTGTTTCTTTGCCAAAGACCTTGTGCCAACCTACCTGGTCCCAATTTGTGAGAACAAAGTATATTGTTTCTGCTGCTCTGAGACTGAAATCACTTCTTTTGCCATTTTTTTTCATTATAATTCCAACCCTGACATGGGAAGCTTCCACAGGTTTAAGACTTGACCTCTCACCTGTAGTTCTCCAGGAAATATCTCAAATAGCAAGATACCTCCTTGTAAGGCTGATTGGACATGATGTGTAGGGATATTTTATTGTACCTGAAGACTTTTTCTGAGTTTTTCTGGCTTTTGATTAATTTTGCTCTTCTTTTTCCTTGGATTTCTGTTTCATTCTTTTAACACCTACTGTTGCTGTGCTCTTCACCACCTGGTCTCCAGGCTTTTTCCCCAGGACACCCTCCCATTGTGTGAAATCTCTTCCCTAAAAAATGACTGTGAGACCACCAGGACCAGAGACCCTTCTCCAGAGCATTAGCTGTGATTAAGTCTTTCAGCAACTTCCCAATCCTCAGGGAAAAGCTTAATTTTTGGCAAGGCAGATACCCCAAAATGACTTTAAGCAGAGATTTCAAAGGACTGTGGATGCTCCTCAGTACAGGAGATAAGCAGAAGCCTCTGTACATGGGGCAACTTGATTTTTCCAGTTGTCCAATTTCCTGCTCCACACAAGTGCACTTGGACAGTCTTGGAGAGGACAGAGAGAATCTTTCAAATAACTAAAAAACATTGTGGCCCTCTGTGGTTTAAATTTAGAATATTGACTTTCATGCTTCTGGAAAAACACTACCAAGAAGGGAACTTTTCTATGAAAAAAGACAGTATTTCCTACACTCTTCTAGGCACACACTGTTTCTTTCAAATATACTGTTCTGCACTTGCCCTTTCACAAAAGGTTATGATTTCCAAAGAATTTGAGTTGAGCTGTGAGTGTACAGTTAGAGCTTAAGTTGCTCTAAGATTTATTGCAAACACATTAGCAGAAGGGAGAAGAAAAGCCCACAGGCCAAGAAATGTCACGTCCTCTCCCATGACAGTGACTGCCTTAGATGGCACCCAGAGGAATCTCAGGGTCATCCCAGCCTTGTTCATCACAGGGCAAAAGAGAGATTTATGTGCTTCTTCTAGAAATTGCTTATTTTAATAGAAACTAGAAATGAGGGCATTTGAGGGATGTATGTATTGTTTGTGTAAGTCTGCATTGTTCTTCTGCTTTTTTTCTACCTAAAAGAGGATTTTATTTTTCTCTCTTTTTTTTTTCTTTTTTCCTTGGGTCAGCACCTCTGCTTGCAGATGGTCTGCTTTTTGTGCCATGGTTTAGTGGTGGACTTGGCAGTGCTGGGTCAACAGTTGGATTCAATGATCTTAGATGCCTTTTTCAACCTGATTCTTAGATGAACTGCTTGTTGGATAATTCAGGCTTCATTTTGAGTGTTTGTGAGAGAAGGATCATCTGTGCCCATCTTCCATCATTAACTCCATTGAAGACAGTGTGGGAGTTCCACTGGGTGTTTTATATTGAGTTAAATTATTTTGAAACAGTCAACTTTGTTAATATCCATAATTTATAGCTGTTTATTTGTGTGACACTGCTGTCATTGTGATAAAATAACTTTGTTTTGGTTTGTACAGCTTTTACTTATGTTTTACAAGGCTTTATCCACATGGAAAGGATTTTGCTCTTTGGGTTCTGTTTCACTAAGATGTGCTCTTTCCCTGTATTTTGAAGCATATGGTAGCCCTGGTCAAGGGTTAATGCAGACAATGGAAAAAGAAAGAGCTCCAGAAGCTGATTTCATTTTTGTTTGACAGGGTATTTCTGATCTCTCTTTATAAAGATGATGATACTTGTGGAGGAACATGTAGAAAATGAGAGAGTTCTTACAAAGGCAGAGGAAATGCCTTCTACATGCAGAAAATTTGGAGTGGAGAGGGGGTTACACAGGAGAAAAATGTTTCTTTTGAAGACCACAGGAGGAAGGATTTAACAGTTTTTTTAGAGATGCTGAAATTGTGACACGTGAGTGCAATGTTGGATGAGTTTGGAAACAGGAAAACTTTGATTTTTATGTTGAATTTGATCTGTAACGTGGAAGCAAAATCTGTTGGTGATATTATTGTGATGTGGTTGTGGGCTTACTCTTAGGATGGGCTTGGCCCCATCCCTTGGAAACTTTATGGTTTGCACATGGCAGCTTGTGCTCTCCTTCACAGGAAACTGAGAAACAATGAGGGTGGGAAATCCTGCCAGAAGGGGCATTATCCACAGACTATATCTGCAAGTGTGAGAATAGCATTTAAATATAGAGGATGTGATTTACATTTTCTAATATATACATTTCTCTACAGTTAATGGGATCTTCTCTAGATACCTGAGAAACCATGTTCTTCAGCTGCTCTAAAAGTCTTGAATTGCTGGTTTCTCATCTCAATTTTTGCATATTGAAAATGACAAAGAGCATTTTTTTTCTCTGTGGGATCTTGGCTCTGGAATGACTAATTCTGATTGTAGATAAGAGGCATTAGCTTGGAGTACTTCCGGAGCAATTCATCAAAACCCAAGTACTTTGTGTCAGATCTGAATGTTTCACAAGAGATTTTGTAATCCAGTATGTCAAACTTGTTTAAATGTAAGATTGTAACTGAAAACCGAAGGAAGCAATAAGTGCTTCGTTATCTTGCTTACCTTAGAGAAGTGTCTTGCAGTTCTTGGGAAAAAAAAAATAAAGAAAATTATCTTATTTCTGCAAGAAATGCACAACTATCTCATGCTGTAGAGGTGCTCCTGAAATGTGCATCTGCTCCTTGTGTTGGGAAACGGGTTTCATAGGGGCAGATTTAGTGGTTCAAGGAGAGCAATGATCATCTGCTGAACAAATCTATTGCTGGGGATTTCTTGATTCTTCCCAGAGGTGAATTTGTGCTGGCAGTTATTTGAAGTGGAAAAAAAAAACCCTAATTAACAAATGGTTTCTGAGAAAGCAGACCTTGAGGGGATCCATTTGCTCATGTGTTCTGGGCAGTGATGCTTTAAGTTACTTAGTGCTGAAGATTTGAGGGTAATGAATTTCAGTTAAATACTCCTGGAGGGCTCCAGTGTGAGTTTGGCATCACTTCTGTTCCCCAGCTCCACTACAAGGATTTCTAACTTGTATCCATAGAAGAAAAAGGAGTCTATGTTATTTTTCCAGATTGACATTGTCACAACCCTACCTGAGTTGCCCAACCTGTTAATTTCTGAAAAGAAGGGACTGTGACCTGAATGGTTTTTTTTATCTTTCTAAGTGTTTTAAGTGTACAGGAGCATATGGGGAGGATGAACAGAGCTGGTCACTGTTCTCATAAAGAAACATGAAACCCAATATGTGTGTGTGTGTGCATAGACAATTTCTGAAAGATGTTCAAAGTTCCCATCTCTGTCCAGTGCTTGTGCTGAAGCAGCTGCCTTGGTGCAGATGTGGGAAACTGAAATCTGCCATGAAAGCTCTTTTACCTTGCATATAGCAGCTCCCACAGCTGCCAAAATATGCATCCTCTTGTTTGAAAAATAGAGGAGAGGGGGGGTATGCTGAAAACATCTGCTCCTGCCCTGCACTGCAGCTGTGCCAGTGTATTATCTGGAAATGGCCTGAGTAAGACCAGCCATAACAAGAGGAGAAAAATCCCATGTTTGATGTAAGAGCAATTGTGGCTTTATTCCAGTCACTTCTTAATTTATATCTCAAATTCAGTTTATCTTCGTGCCCTGACGACTAAACAAAAGAGCTGTATGCACTTGACTGTTTGAAGAAGCTGTCTCTGGGTGTGGGAAAAAAAGAAAAAAATTATTTAGGGGTATGTGGGGGGAATCCAGAGTACAGGGTGAGTGGCACCATCTTTGTCGTTTTAAATGGTGCATAATCAGAGCTTTGGTCTCTGTGGGTGTTAAGGTATCATGTTACTCTTTGAATGAGCTTGAATTTTATTTTTATTTCTTTTGCAACGAGCATCCACCCAGGGTAAGAGAGGACTTCTCTGGCTACAGTTAAAAAAAGTCCTTAAACACCCTAAATTTGTTCCTGGTCATGAAATGTTCTCTTGAGCTGATACACCTTGTGTGCAGGTTTGGTTGGTGCTGCTGAATGTTAGATTTTGAACTTTGCTTTGCTCTCCTGAATCTTGTTGGGAC
>VYZS01099218.1:0-21892 GCA_013400695.1 Neodrepanis coruscans | reverse complement strand
ACAGGAGCCTTTTGATGATGATGCTGATCACCTTCATCTAATGGGATCTGGAACGGGGGCCTCCCATATCCCTGTGTGCTGGATATAAATAAAAAAAAAATAAACCAAAACAGTGAAAAAACAACCAACTAAAACAAATCAAACTCAAAACACCCAATGCTGTTGCATATTTTATCTGTCCTCCATTTCTGCCTTGCAGCATTCAGCTCCATTATTGTCCCATCCAACATGGAAGCAGGGCTGTGAATTAGCACAGAAATAGAGAACTCCCCAGCCCTGTTAGATGGGAGGTGTCACTGGCTCATTCTCTGTATGTGGATGTGTCCAGACATTGCCTGCTGGCCATGTGATGGATGATGCCTGCAATTCAGGGTTGGGCTCAACCACCTGAGCATCACTGTGCCCTCAGATTGTGTGAAACAGCAGAGCAACCTTGCTGAGAATTTTTATTTTGAGCTATTTAATATTATATGTCTGACACTTTGGTGTGTCTTTTGTGTGGTTTTGCATTTTTTTCCCTGTCTCTTGTGAGATGGGAAAGCACTGAATTGGTCTCAGCTGGGGTGAAGTGCTGTTTGCATTCCACTCTTCTGGGTGCTGTTGGAGAGGGCAGAGATGCAGCTGGCATTGAGATATTTCCAAGGAAAACAGGGATGTACCTGGAAAGCCACACAGTTTGCAACTGCCTCTGCCTGCAGAAAGCATCAGAGGAAATTTTCTAATTCTTTGCTCTCAGGTTCTCGAACATTGGGAGAATTAATGGGACCAGGTAGAATTTCATTTAGCAAGGAGGATAAATTCTGTTCTCTGCTGCCTCTTGTCATAGAAAATATGTGACTGGGTTTTTGAAAAGGGCAGCACAACTTTTTGATCATCAATATTTTAAGCAATTCTTTTTAACTTTGGGCAAAGGAAATCACAGTTTTGTGCTGCACACCAGCAGCAACACATGAACTGATGGACTGATCTCCACAGAAGGCAGGCATTTCCCTTCTCTTCCATTGACGGTATTTTGGTGCTTTAGATGTTTTCTGGGATGTTTTTGCTCCTGAAGCATCATGGATTTCCTCCTGGCCAAGGGATGGGTGCCACACTTATTGGGGGTAGTGGTGGATCCCACCTAACTCCCTTAAACCCCATTTTCCTTGCAGTTGGGCTGCAGGAATAACCAGCAGGTAAATTTGTTTCTCTTTTTTGGTTGTTTTTTAAGTATCCCTAAGGGCTTTAAGCAGCACAGGAGAGTACAGCTTTCAACCAAGGGCAGCTGGAGAGGTCAGCCAATGAATTTGATTTCATATGCAGGCATTTATGTAAATGCTGTCCAAGATGTGTCTCTAGTCCATACAAAAATCTGGGAGGTAGTGCTGAGCTTGCACATGCCCTTCGATCCCCTCTCCCTGTTTCATGCAAAACCTTTAGAAAAGCAGCATTTGCCCTCGTGCTGTGACACATCTGCAAATGCCACTTGAGCATCCCCCTGACAAAGCAAAAAGCTGCCAGGGAATTAATGCAGGACCAGCAAGAAAAAAAGCATTATTAAAAAAAAAAAAAGAAAGTTTGAATTTTAATAAGAAGGTTTTTTTGAACTTTTCTGCAGTTGTGGAGGGGAATTGAGGAAAGTGCAGCAGTCACCCATGTTAATGCAGACACACTCTCAGATCTGCTGGATGGGGCACACCAGCTAATCCCAAGGAATGCAGCCCAGTCCCTGTGGATTGCCCCAATGCTCTGCACAGAGACACAGGGAGAGCAGGCGTCCTGCTGTATATTGCTCTTGGCTGAGCTGCCAGATGTTTGTTTTTCCAGATAGCTGGAATATATATTTCTATATTTGTTTGAGAACCTGACCACACATAAACCAGGTCCTTGTTCCTTCACTACAGCTGATAAATGGGAATAAAACTTTGTTTTTGTAGCGTGCTGGTGTCCATCCCCAGAGACCCTGCCTGGTTAGAGCTTCAGAGTCTCCAGACAAATGCTGTTGGAGAGCCAGAAGTCTCAGTGCTGGGCTCAGCCCTGCCAAGGGAATGATTTTTTCTGGCAATTGTTAAAATGGTCATGTTGAAAAACTGTTTCTGATTCATATTGAAACTTTCAATGTATATCTCTAAGAAGCAAGCAGAGAAACTTTCAAGGGATACTTCTGTCCCTTTTAAACCATACCCTCCTGTTGATTTAAACCAAGACTAAAATTTACTTTTTAATTTGGCCATGATGGCAAAAAAAAAAATAATAATCTAACAGCTCTGTTTCTCTAAACTAAAAATTCTTCATCCTGAAAACACACTGGGACAAGCTCTCTTTACCACAGAAAGACACCATCCCATAAAAGATTAATTTTTAAGCTGTTCCTGAGAGGAAAAAAAATGAACTAATTAGACTGTTTGGAAGTGGGGCAAACCTGGTTGCATGTGCTTCAAAAAGCACTTAAACCATTTATTCTGCTGTTTGCTACCATAAGGCCAAGAAATTCACACCAGCAGCCTCCCTGGGCAGTATCACACCTGACCTGGCTGTTTGGTCTGGTCCAGCACGTCCCAAGCTCCATCCCATCCTGCATCCCAGCATCCTTTTTCCTGCACATGAGCATCAGTAGTTTCTTTTGCAGCTGGAAGGCAAGCACAGCCTTTAAGACCCACGTGTGCCCACCCATGCAAACAGAGTATAAAAAGAAAATCACATTTTAATACAAATTTATGCAGGATTTTCAGCCTTCTATGAGTGTGAGGTGGAAGGAAGGTTTTGCAGCCGTCATGGTCAGTGCTGACAGCCAGCCCGCACTTCTCAGATACAGTTCTTTCTCCATGCCTAAGGCAAAATCAGGTTTAATGTCACATTAGCTTATTTTTTCAAGGGGATAAGTCCCAGTGAGGACACAGTTCAACTGTTGGAGTGAGCGTTTGTGAAATAACATGGATTTTCTCCAGGGACCTGGGAGGTTTAACTTTCCCCTGGCTGCCAGCTGGTCCTGTGTGAGTGGGATGGGGGACAGATGCACAGCCCTCCTGGGGCTTTATGTTTATTTTTTTGTGGAGATTGATCCATGCCAGGGTGTGCCTGAAGGATCCAGGATTTGGGAATTTAGTATTGGTTCAAATTCTTTGCACAACTAGACGGTGAGACATGATGGTTGTAGTATCATGTTGCTTTCTTCCCTTGGCTTGAGCATTGATCCAAAAACTGATCTGGAACTCAGAGTCCTTCAGGGTGAAACAGGAAAAAATACACATGAAATGTTCAGTCTGGGAAGTCTCTGTCTCTCCACACATGAAGTAAGAGCTGGTTCTGGACATTAACACCCCAAAGCTGATGGCTGTGGTGTTGGGTGGCACCTGTTTGCATCAACTGTGAACAGCTACAGCCCATGGGGATAAACACTGGGTGTTCTGGGCACAAAATTGCCCTTAGAGGTGGGCCTGAGAGGGCACTTCTTTAAATGAAGTGTTATTTCATTGGAAAATACTGACTTGGCATTATTGCTGTTTCTGGCAGTAAAAGTTTTGTTTACAAAATTTTTTCCATTTCAAAAACACTTGTTGGGGGAATGTGTTGAAATTGTTGAATTGGGATAAAAGTCTTCTGCCCACCACTCATGACTTCTGGTTTCCAAATTTACGTTATGCTACAAGTGTTGCTTTAATTTGAACTTCTAAGAAAGCTTTAATTCAAAGGGTTTTTTGTTTGGTTGGGTGGGTTTCTTTCTTTATACAAATATCCTCATTTGGAAAAGGGAAGAATTTAAAGCTTTTTTAAGGAGGAAAAAAAAAAGTAAGGTGATTTCTATGCAGGGAAGTATTATTTCTTTCTCAGCATTGCACAAACTTAAATCCTATATTTTACACATTAAGATTTACACTTTCATGGTCATGTGATTGAGTGAACAAGTGCAAATATATAGTTGTTTTTCAGTAAGCACATATGTGGGTTTATGTGGGTAAATCATGCAGAAATTTGTACTTATTTGGGGATTTTCATTTTTCCTTGTATTTCTTATGAACTGCCTATGTATAACCTCATACTCAAGCATTCTTTTTCTGCTGAACTTTAGGAAAAATCTAGTCTGTCCCAGGTTTGCTCTCAGTAATGAGCCTCTCTGCTATGAGAACACATTCACTGTGTGTCCCAGCACTGAGGCATAAATAAGAATTAGAGGTCAACACATAGAGTCAGATACTTTTCCCAGACTCTCTGTGACTTCTTCTGACTGCAGCAATTGTCCTCCATCCTTGTTGCCTGGCTCTCTCCTTGCATAATGAATGATTTGCAGATTTAACAGAAATGGTATCTTATCCCAAAATTCTCAAGCTGCAAAAATACTTGGAAATAAATGACTATGACCTGTTGTTTCCCATATGTTTGTGTGCTGCTGGGGACCTGCTAGGGATTTGGATATACAGAATAACATTAAAGTTAGTCAGTCAGGAAATCTGGGTCATTTATTTTTAATGAGTTCTGATTTTCACCTCCTGCTAGCTCAGCTGACCAGGTTCTTAAGGAATCTCTGGGTGTTTCCAAATATCTCCACCCCTTGCAGGCTGGTGTTCACTCCTGATTATAGCAGCATCATTCTTGATCAGAGCAAATCCACCATAGACCAAAACCTGTGCATTTGCAGGTCATTTTGTCTTTCTCCTTCTTTCTGAAATCAGCCCCCAACTTAAATTGTTATGAAGTTATACACAAAGACTGTTTCCAACTTTAATTTGGTATAAGAAGATTCTAAGTGGTTTCATTCTTACTTTAAAGCACTCAAACAGATTCTCACAAGTCAAAATTATCAGCAGTAAATTCTGGCAATTTTCTCTGAAAAGAGCATGTCTCTTGTGCATTGTACCCACACTGACAAGTGGGGGGCAACCCCTGGGTACCTGATAAACTTATTTATTGTTGGCTTGAAAAATATTTGACTTTCTTCCATAGGAAACAAGGGTCTTTTGGTTAGGCTGTTCAGCAAGCCAGAAAGTCATTCTGTTCTTAGGAGGAGAAAAGATCAGTTCAAAAGGTTTAACTTTATGCCTTAATGAAGATTTATCTCGCCCTGTTTGGCCAACAGCACAGAAAAGGTTTATTGGAACTGTACTGGTGAGGCTGAAGAACATCTCAGGGTGCACAGACAGACCCCCCCACTCAACTGTGGCTCCTGGATTTGAGAGGAAAACACTTGAAAAGAGCACGTTCCTGCACGTGTTGGGCTTTAAAACAGTAGCTGAGACAAGGAAAAAAGGCAACAAATTCCAAAGAGATTATAATTGGTACATGATTGAAATCCCATATTAAAATAATTTCCTGCCTGCTCCTTACTTGAGGCTTAGCCCTTGATTTTCCACAAAGGGGCTTTTGTGGGCAGCTTGGTGTGAGCGAGTTAATAAATCAGGTTTATGATTCTCAGTTAATAAATTGGCATGGAGCTACTGACTTCTGTATTCAGAAGAAATTAAGCCAGGGAAGGTGAGTTAAGAGCCTGTGTGGATTTTGGCACTAAAGAAAACAGAGTTCTGGCACACAGGGAGAGGTGGAGGGTTTGTCTCCTGCCCTCTGTGTGCACTCAGCTGTGGTTGTGTGTGGCACTGACCACGTTCAGGTGACAGACAGGGGTTAAGGAGATGATTCTTGGTGCACTGCCAGTCCTCATTCTTAAACTTCTCTTTGCTGAGTTGAACTAAAAAAAACCAAACAATGTTTTAATTTTAAAATAAATTTTTAAAACCTTGAAAAGNTGTTGGTTTTTTTTTTTAATTCAACTTAGCAATATTTTAATTTTAAAATAAATTTTAAGAACCTTGAAAAGTCATTCACTTGAAATATGCTTCTTGATTAATACTGTTGAATAACATAAGATGAACATTTTTTCTTTTCTAATTGTGACTAGTTGCTGGTGTTGATCAGGCAAGAATGAGAGCATGAAGAAGCAGAACAAAGCTATAACTCTGTCTGGTGAACAGGAGTGCAGTGTGGATTGCTTTGGGTTAGGGGCTCAGTGCTCACCTCAGTGTAGCACCAACTGGGCAAGCAGTGGGAAAAGTGCAGAAATTGGTGTGGCAGCTGGTGAAGAGCCCCTGCATTGCTGGGGAACGTGGGGGAATGTTTCTTTTCTGTATTTGTATTTTCCAGCCATGCCTGTCTGCTCTTTGCTGGCACTGCTCTGTGCCTGCAGGTGACACCCCAGATCCTGATGTGCTACACATGGGAGATGCCTTGTGACCTTCCAGGGTCTTGTGGGGGAAAGGGAACAGATTCACACTGAGAAAAAGATGGGCAAAGAGTTGTTTTCCATCCCTGTCATTTGAGATGGTCCTGGAAGGGGAGGATGAGGATGGTGTTAAGTGTTTCTGGAAAGCCATCCCATGGGAATTGAACTGACAAGTCCTGCACTGTTCTGATATTGATCCTGCTCTGTGCTGTTTTATCAGATTATACTTTTCCTTTGTAATTGAGTGACATCTTTTTCTTTGTTTTTCTTTTGTTTTCCAGGACCTGCAGTAAGTATCGTGGATTTTACTGTTGGATCAACAAAGTTAAGGCTCCCCCTTCCCTTCTCTTTCAGTGTCCTTGCAAAAGCACAGCATTTTTTGGTAGAGGTGTGTCTGGAAGCAAAATTGGTACCAGATGCTGCTGTATTTTTTTTCCATGATTGTAGACAAATAGAAGTGGGGGGAGGGAAAATTTTAAAATGTTTAACTTGCTGCCCTGAGGGACTTCCAGTAATTTTAAACTCAGAAAATATTCAGTAAAAAAGAGTTTTCCCTTTAAGGAGTTCTTTACTCTGCCTCCATTTAACAGAAAGAGTGCTGTACTAATATTTTAACACGGTAGTGGGTTTATTGGTTCTAAAGCTCTGTCTTGCTTTTCTTATCTGTTGTTTTTCCCTCATTTAATGCAAATTTTGTCATTTCACAAGGGGGGCTGGAGGGAAAGACATAGCTTGCCTGCTTCTGTCTTTGAAGTCTTGGGAAGAATAATGAATGTTTCTACCAATGCAACCAGAAAATTTATGGGGAAATAGTTGTTTGAAAGAGTAATAGTTGAAAATGTGTCAACTCCTCCGTCCAAATGTTCAGATGTGCTTTTGGCTGTGCCACCACGTTCAAATCTGCTGTTCTTCTGCCGGTTTTGGAGTGAGAATTCATGGTTGCTGTGTGCCCTCCAAGCCTGCTGAGGGATTGTTTTAAAAAAAATAAATTATGTGTGTTAGGTGCTTCTGGTTTTTTACCTTTCTTCCCCCAAAGAAGAGGGAGAAGGAGAGGTGCTGTTTGCAGCCACATTTCCTTCTCTGTTTTTACAATAACAGAAACTTATTCCTTAATATTGTTCTTTTCCTATAGAGCCTCACTGGTTGAAAAGGCATCACTTTAGGAAAAATAAATTTGGTAACTATTCCTGGGCAAAATAATTTCCAATTCTGTAAATGTGTTTAAAAGCCAAAAGGTGACAAGGGGAAGAGTTGGGGTTGTCCCAGCACCATGGCTTTGGTTCTCCTGCCTCTGGGTTTAGTTAAGGGCTCTCAGCCCTTTAAATTTTTGGTTCTATTTGAAGTCTATTTTTTTTAATGTAAAGACTTAAGAGGGAATTGAGCAAAATGATTATTTGGGTGGCTTTTGAAGGAGCAAATTGGGAGGTTATGGAGAGCATCCACTGAGGCTGAGTGGAGCCAGGGAGGCCTTTTGGATGCTGGAGTTTTCCTTTATGCAATTCATGCAATTTGGCTTAGTATTTAAGAAAACTAACCTCTCCCTCTGTGGCAGGTTATACTGGGATACTGCCCGCTTAAAACTCCACATATACTCAATTTTAGGGATGTTCTCCTCTTGACTGAAGTGCTTTGGCTGGTTTAGAATGGATTTCTTTGGCTGTTTTGGTTGTGCTCCTGCTCCAAGGCTGTTACCAGCCCACCCTCAGCCCACTGGGTCACGCTGCCTCACGTGTGCTGTCTGCCCACATTTGTTGTGTGTGATTTGACATAGGCAACATATGGTTCACTATTAATTTTTCTTTGTCTCTAGTTGGTTTCATTTCCTGGTTCCCACGGCACTATTGAATTGCAAAAGGAGCACAGGGGAGATTTAACACAAACAAAACCTTTTTTAGTTTTTCTTTTTTTTTTTTTCCCCCTCTCCTCTTGCCCTTCTTTACAAGATGACTCCTGGTTTAGTTCATTTTTGGTTTAGCCTTTTTTGGCTTTTTTTTTTCTTTTTTTAAACCTGCTTTTTAGCATAAGCAGTATTTGCCAGAGACTTCCTTAAGCATAATACAGAGTAAATCCTAGAACCCACAGAACCACAATATTATTTTATTTCAGCAGTACTGTATTTATTGGCTTCTTTTGTTTCTTCATTTTGGCCATAAGGAATCGATTACTTCTTACATGTACAGCATCCCTCTGCTCAAACTGAATCCTCAATTCTGTTGTTCCCTAGTAGCAGTTGTTCTGGTATTTTATTTTTTTGGCTGTCATAAGCTAGTTATGTGTATGAAATTATTAGAATTCACGGTACAGGATTTGTGGCTGCTGGATGATTGATTACCCTGTCTGTGAGTAAGGGGGTTTTCTGCTCAGATATGCTATAAAACCTCTGTTTTGGAGGGTATTAAAATCACATGCTGGGTAGGAAATTTCTACAATTGAAAGATAGACTTACCACAGACTGTAATTAAACGTTTACAGTCCCAGATATTAGCAAACACATTCTGTATTAACATGCTGGCTGGGGAACTCACCAGCAAGAGAGGGCTGGGTGTTACAAGTGTTTCCTATTTATCCGTGTGTGCTCCAGTGCCATAAAGATCTCACTGTACACTTTTATCCCAAGACCGTAATTTGTTAAATAGGTGGTTGTTGAAATCAACACTGTTTCTGGATGAATCAGGAGGGTAAAAGCTGCAGGGGCACCGTAGGAAGAGGGAGAACCCCTGTGCATGGTATGGGGGGGGCTGTTCCATGCCTGACTCCTGCTCTCTACCCACAGCATGCTGACATAACCTGTGTTTGTGGTAGCAGATGACATTGCTGTACCAGAAACAAGCTTTACTGCCTACTTGTGTACCAGCTAATACTTAACAGCTCCTTCCCCCGGGTCTGCCTCAGGTCTGGCTTGCAGCAGGCTCTGCTGTAGCTCACAGCATGTTTAACGGCAGTTCGGGCTGTAAACGCCTTCGGGAACCTCCCGAGGAGAGCAAAAAAGGTGAAATATCCTGAAGGGGTTGTGTTTTGTTCTGCTGGTCTCGCAGGTGTTACTGAGCAACTTCAGTAGGGTCTTTCCCCGTAGCATCAGCTGTGCTTTCTGCTTCACTGCAAAGCAAAGCAAAGCTTAGACGTGAGCTGAGGGAGAGCTGCATCCTGTGAGGAAATTAATGGAGCTGAGAGAGGGAAACCTTTATTGGATCAAGTGCTGGAACAGGAGTTTGAAGCTCAGTGATTGCTGTCCTGGCTGCTGCAGACTGCCCAACCTCTGCCCAACACCTGGGTGTTTCCATGGCTCTTGGTAACCACATCCCAGGGCAAGTTTCCAGCCAGGATCCAGTGTGTGCCATGCACATCCACGGCTTCAGGGGTGGCAGGGGCTGAGCACAGGCAGCAGGGGTGGGGGACAGTTGGCAAAACCCTCGGTAAGTAGCCAAAGGGAAACACGAGAGCAAAATCTGGGGGAAACACACCCTAAGTGTGACCTTTCTGACAGGAAGATTGCCCTGAGAGGTTTCTCAGGAGTTTAGTGCCAGGGCTGGCTGGGAAGCCAATGGCCCCATCTCCTGCCTGCTGCTATGTGTTGTGGTGCTGCTACAGTGCATTGACTGACTTATCTCCCTTGTTCCCCCCCCACAGGGGCAGTCAGGACGTGATGGTTACCCGGTAACTCAGCTATTCCTTGTATTTTTATTCTCTTCTAATCTGCACTCTTCAGTCCTCTCCATCTCTTCCCATGAGACTTGATTTTCTTTGCCTTTTTCAAGCTTCTTTTTTCCTCCTTCCCTCCTTCTTTCATCAGTTACAGCTTTTGAGAGACTTAGCCCTATAACTTAGAAGCCTCTGCAATGTTCTTCATTAATGTTTATAGGGGTGAAATACTTGAGCCCTTTCATGGTGATATTCATGCTCCTCCCTAAGAGTTCACTGGATTGCAAGCTAGAAAAGGCTTTGGCATTTGTCCCACTTAGAGCTGTAAGTGGCCAAATTTGGGGACAGGGTGAAAGAGTCTTAGATGTTGAGATAGATCTTCACTTGCCCTCTCCAGAAATTTTTTGTCTGGTAGGAGAGATGTCCTGCTATGATGTGTAGGAGGAGGGAGCCCTTGTTCTGGCCAGATCCCAAATTGCAGGCTCCTGGCTGGCTCCCCTCATCCCCATTAATGCACTTGGATGGCCACAGTGCTCCAGCTCTGAGGGGCTTGATGGTTGTTGTAATGGGTTGGTAAAGACCACTGTGGAAATTCTCCATGTCCACAGCACTTTTCCATCTCAGCACCTGCATTTTGAATGAGTTCTGCAGTGTCTGATGCTCTGGAAGTGGCTTCTTGGCTATTTTTAGCCTTCTCCTTCCTGCAGTTGATGCCCTTTTTTCTTTCTTTCTTTTTTATTATTTTTTTTTTCCTTCCCTGAGGGAGTGTGTTAGGAAAACTCCGTCCTTGTCTCTGCCACCTCATGCCCTGGTCTGGTTCTCCTTGAATTCCCATAAGCCATAGAAGCATCTATTGAATTTTATGTGTGATATGGAGCTCAAGGGAGAAGGACTGGAAGGGAATTCTGGGGCTGTTCGCAGTTTTCACTTTCTCTGGACCCCTGTGAGCCTCTCTGGGAAGACAGCAGTGTTTCCCAGAGGGGGAGAGGTGGGAGATGGGGTTAATTTTGCAGAACCAGGTCGTGCTGCTATTGCATCCCTTACAGGAAAGTACATGGGATTCCCCCAAATGATTTGAGTAAGTTAAATTTAGAGTGAGTGAGGAGCAGGGAAGCCTGTGAGGGAGCAGAGCTCCTGGTGTCCAGGGAAGGGGTTTGTCTCCCTCAGGCGGTACCTGCCAGCAGCAGCCCCGGCCCTGGAGATGCTGGAGCAAGGAGGGGGTACAGAGGCACCAAGGGGCCTGTTGAAAATTAAGAGGTTAATTTATTAGAAATTAAGATGTGAGACTTGGCTCTAATGGGCTGTTTAATGCCAGTTTTAGGGTGGATTTCTGCCTTTGCAGGATGTAGAGAACCACTGCTGCATTAGCAGTGCCTGTGGCAGGTTTGTCCCTTCTCCTCTGTCTCAGTCATGTTCTGGCAAACCTTGTGCATGTGATTTAGTTGTAGAGTTCTGAAAACCAGAAATGCTGGGAGAAAATGTGGTTGTTCCTGAGGACAGAGCACCATCACTGTCCTCATGGGCAGCCTGGCACCTTGCCCATCCCAGCTCCCACTGAGGGATTTTGGTGCTGCTCCAGCTTTCCTGGAATGTGTCAGGAACTGGCAGCAACCTCCAACTCTGCTGCCATGTCTGCAGTGGGAAAATGGCAATAACATCACCAAAAGCTGTTTTCTCCTCTCTCTTATCACCAGGACTTGCAGTCCAGGTGAGCTCTGGGGCTGGTCTTATTTCCACACTTTGAAACTCAGCAAACACTGAATTACTACATCCACATGGCTGTGGCTGCACTAATTAGCCTTATCTAATAAAGAGGTGAGGATAATTGCATTTCCAAAGCAATATGTGTACCTGAAGAAGAAGGAAACTAAACACAAAGCAGGCTTGAGAGTATTATTCAGCAGAAGCATATGGACAGGTTTTATTGCATCCAGTTGTGTAGCCAAATGAATTTAATTATTTGGTTCCCTTCAGGGTGATCAAATAAACCCTGAGCTGTTTCAGGAGGGGGTTGTAGTGCAAAATGCAGAAGTAGTAGATGGATATTAAATGGTGTTTGGTGTCAGGGATAGGTGCAGTGACATGTGCATCCCTTGGTTAGCAGTGCTTTGTGAGCTGCTGGTGTATAACTGAGCTGCAAACAAAGGAAGCTTTAAAGGGATGAAGTGATCCAGAGCCCTGGAAATTGGGCCAAAAGGGAAAACAGATTTTATAAGATGATTTCAATGTTTTACTGTTAACATCTTAAGAGGAGGGGTTTGTGCCCTACAATAAAACTTTACAGCAGAAACAGTTTTCTTCTTTATGAAGTTCTGTAGGTTTATTATTATTTTTGAAACTCCAGAGAGGGTTTAGTTTCTATTTTTAATCCCATGGTATACCCTACTAACATTGCTGTAACATGTATGAAAAATGCTGGGATTTGTTGCTCTTCTGGTCTTGTTTGAGTTGGTTTTGACATCCCACTGATCACAGCACTCACCTCAACCTGAATTTCAGAGTAGGTCCCTATGAGATAAGGGCCATATGGGTCTGTCTTCTCTGCTTTTTCCCCTGTATCTTTGGAACTCGGCCCATTGCAGCCAGATTTGTCAGGAGGACTAAGACTTTGTAGATAAATGGCTACACTTTTGATATTGGGGGCAGGTTAAGAGAAAAAGAGCCTTTCTGATATCCATGGTGAGGGAGGATCCATGCTGCCATACAGCTGCCTTTGTCATATCAGCTGCTTCAGAGATGTCATAAAGATTGTCTTGGCTGAGATTTTCTATTTCTTTTTTTTTAAATTACAGTGCTGGGCAGGCTTTTAGAAATATTTTTGACCCCCAGGCCAATAATTTAATCCACTTCAGGGGTTTTTTAAGCCAAGAGCAAAGCTGATGTTGTCAGGGCAAAACTTGTGCCACCAGATTTGTAGCTACATCTAACAAATAATTACATTGCAACACAGAAATGCTCCTCAGCAGGTAATCCAGTGATGGGAATGACTATCAGTGGCTCCTGTGAGCTTCTCACACACTGGTGAACAAGGCAGAATCTCGTGTCTTTCTGTACTTTTCCCTTCAGCTGCCAAGAGAACTGGCTTTTATATTGCATAACATTGGGGTTCTGCTGTGGCTTGGATGTGGCTCATGTGTGTGTTCTCTCTCTGGAGAGCTGAGGGGCAGACAAAGGTAGATGATCTCTTTAGTGTCCAAAATATCTGTAGATTTGGGGTTTTTTTTCTCATCTTGGCTATGTAATTTGCACATAGTGGCAGTGATAATTATCAGCTCCTGGCTTTTGTGGTGCAAATCTGCTCAGTCTGAGAAGCCTGCCTTGCACCTTCTAAGCTTGCAAGAAGGCAAATGAATACACCAAAGAGCAGGGAGGCTTTTACTCTTTTTGATGCCCAAACACCTATCTTGAAAGTTCCCTTTAAAAAAAATTACCTTGAACAACTCTTGGGGGTGGAGAAGAAGAGCACTTTACCCCAAAGATGGAGGAGAACTGGCAGGCTGTTTTTCTCATCTGACATCTGAGTGGTGGATGGTGTCCTGGGATGAACCTGCAGCATTGGTGACTGGAAACTACAACATAAATTATTCTTTTATACTGTAACTCCAGCATAATTGGTAATCACAGATTAATTACAGGCTCCATTGATTCATGAGACAGGCATGGTCTCTCAGGAAAACAGTGATAACAGTGCTGCAAAATGAGCAGTTCAGGAGAGAGAATTACAGTTTTCTAGGCAGGGTCCTGGGCAAACAGATCTGCCTTTGATGAACTCTGTGGTGTTATCCCTGTGTCTGCCACCCCCTGTTCTGTGGTGGTGGAGCCTTGGTTGTCCTTCCTGTGGGCTCTGCCCAGGTCCAGGTGTGTGCTGAGGTGCCATGGAGGGCATTGCTGCAGGAGGGCCACCAGCCACTGCTGGTTTAACTGCATTTTTTTGGTGCTTCCCAAGGCCACCTTTTCTGATGAGATGACAGATACCTTTAGAACTGTGGGAAATCTGGAGGACACCCTCAGCCTTTGTCAAAAGGCCACCTGGCCCATCCCCAAACTGAAGCACAGCCCCAAGTCTGAGCTCAGGTTTGCATGAAGGCAAAGGGGAGCAGAGGAAAAGCAGCTGTGCAGCCTCTGTGATGATGGAATTGTGTTTTCTGTTGGGCAGAACCAGACACTGGGACCAGGACACCATGGAATGTGTCCCAACCCGTGCTTTCTGAGGCAGGGAGCACCCATGCTGTGGAGTGGCACCCCTGGACTTGATGTGCTGTCAGTGTGTCAGCGTGGGAGGGTCACTTGTCCTCGTAAAGCTGGGATGGGAGCAGAGGGATTGGCTGGTGCAGCAGGGCTGCAGCTGCTGACGTGAGCAGGGCAGGCAGCTGCATCTGGGCAGGAGGAAAAAGGGGAAAATGAGGAGCAGATGCAAGAGCAGAGCTGAGAGTGGGCTTTGAGCTGCCCTTTCAGAGCAGGAGGATCTCTGTGTTACGTAGCTGCTTCATGGTGTTGGATAATGTACGGAGGGAGAAGCTCTGCCTTGGTTAACAGGAAAGACATTGAGGGGCTGGAGCATGTCCAGAGAAGGGTAACAAAGCTGGGGAAGAGTCTGGAGCTCATGTCTGATGAGGAGCAGCTTGGGGGGCTCAGCCTGGAGAAAAGGAGGCTGAGGGGGGACCTTCTCACTCTCTCCAACTCCCTAAAAGGAGGGTAGAGCCAGGTGAGGGGTAGGCTCTGCTTCCAGTTCAGGTCAAGAAGAAATGGCCTCAAGTTGCAGCAAAGGTGGTTTAGATTTGACATAGGGAAAAATCACAACCCTTTCCATGAAGTAAAGCACTGGACCAGGCTGCCCAGGGCAGTGGTGGAGTGACCATGCCTGCAGGGATTTAAATGATGTATGGATGTGGTGCTTGTGGTTTAGCACTGGCCTTGATAGTGCTGGATGGTTAAACACAATGATCTTAGAGGTTTTTTCCAACCTGAATGACTGTGTGATTCTTAGCAGTGGTTGTGTAGTGCTTTTAGCAGCCTTGCCCTGGTCTCTTTCCCTGCCCCACACAGCAATGGTTCTATACTTGCCTTCAAACTACTCCACTGTCCTCCCACATATTTCTCCTCTTTCCCAGTGAGATACTGAGTCGTGGTTCACTAGAACTCATTCCCTTCCTCTTCCTGTCCACTGGAGAGGCCTTTTGAAGCCAAAGTCTCTGTTTCTTGAGAGTTTCATCTGCCTCTGCTACTCGTCCCACCCTAAAATCAGTCTCAGCCTACACCGCTACGTGACATCCCGAGCGGAGGGTTGTCACTTCAAGTGGTAAGAAACCAAAAGAATGAAGTTGATTAATGAGGGGAATTACTTCATGTGCATGTCTTCATTAATAAAAAGCAGAGCAGGGAGAGTCTTTGCAGAAAAAAAAGCATGATATGAAACAGAGTTGTCTCCTATTTTATACTTTTTCCTTAGAATATCAGGGTTTATTTTTAGTTGAGCAGCGTGTTATTCATTTGTTCCTCCGGTGTATAATGTTTGCCTTCTGAATTTCTTTAATCATTAATTTCTTTAATGATCCTGCCTATCTCTTGCAGCAATGGGAACCTTTTGGGAAGGCAGGGAGAAAAGGCTTCATAATTCTGCCTGCTTAGAAGGAGGGCAGTTCCTTAGCCAAAATAATTCAACATTGAGAATCCAGCTCTGAGGTCCCAGCACAGGAAGGACATTGACCTCTTGGAATAAATCCAGAGGAGCCTACCAAGATAACCAGAGGAGGAGGGATCACCTCTCCTGCAAGGAAAGGCTGAAAGAATTGGAAAAGAGAAGGCTTAGGGATGACTTAATTGCAGCCTTCCAGTGCCTGAAGGGAGCCTACAAGAAAGATGGAGCGAGACTTTTTACGAGAACATGTGGTGACAGGACAAGGGGCAATGGCTTCAAACTGGCTGATGACAGGGTTAGATTGGATATTAGGAAAGAATCCTTTATTGTGAGGGTGGGGAGGCCCTGGCACAAGCTGCCCAGAGAAGCTGTGGCTGCTTCATTCCTGGAAGCATCCAAGGCCAGGTTGGATGGGGCTTGGAGCAAACCTGGGATAGTGGAAGGTGTCCCTGCTCATGGTGGGGGGCAGTAAACAGATGATATTTCAGGTCCCTTCCTACCCAAACTGTTCTATAGTTCTATGAGTAATAGCATCCTTTTCTAGTGATAGGTGACTATACCAATATAATGAATTAATGGACTGATGGTAAAAGAGAATCATAGCACAGGCATTGCTCAGTGCTGGCACTCCTTTGGGGAATTAGTTGCTCACTTGGAGTTGAAATCCTCTTCCACAGGCCATACTCATGTATTTATAGTCCAACTCACGCTAAGCAACTCTTGGAGCCATGCAGGTCAGCATCTTCAGAGACTTTTATTTTGGGAGCCTTGGACAATGAACTAATATCTTCCTTTGGCTGCTGTAATGTAAATCCAGAATTATCCACTGAAGTCAGCTGTAATGTATAAGCCAGAAATCAACTGGTAAGGATGGTAAAACTCTGGTTCTAATTAATTTTCAAGACATAAAGTGAAGCCAAATGTGTTTTTCTATGCTGATGTCTGCGAGAGGGGTTGAAGGAGCACATATAGAAGGGAAGATGATTTTCTGACTTGCAAGAAATCCAGTGAAGCACTGGAATAGTGACTTCATTCACAGCTCTGGACCTTGGCCATAGCCAGTGGAGTTGGGGTTTTCTCCCCTCAGAAATTAAGCATTTCAGTTAATATAGAAAACTGAGGGAAACAGGGCAAGTCTGTGCAAGCATTTCGTGTGTGACCCATAAATGCATTATAAATGCAGACAGGATGATGTGTGGGAAATGAGGAACACGTGCCTAAGCCTTTTCCTGGTGGCAGTTCCTTCATGCCATTGTGGTTCCTTGGAGTTTACCAGAAAGCTCCAAGACAACTACTTAGCCAGGCATTCTGGAAATGGCAACAACAGAAAACCAGATGTGACACTAATAGTAAAACTACTTTTACAGGAGAGCTGTAGGAGTAACTTAGAACTGAACTGCCTGATGACTCGATGAGTTGTCTCCATCTATGCAATCGTCTCCAAGTCCTGCTTGGGAGTGCTCAGGGTGGGAGAGTGGCTGTAGGAGCCCTGCACAGCTCCAAGGCTGCTCCGTGCCCAAATCAGAGCATCAGGCACTGTTTTAACTCTTCAGAAGGGCTGCCAGAAATCCCATATGAGATAGGGGAGACCGTGCTATGTGGTCAGATCTCATGGCATGTGTGGATATCAAATTTTCCTGGGGTTTTTTTTGCAGTAGGCAGATGCTTTCCAGACCTTGGGTGGTAGCTCATGCATGGACACAGATGGCTTGTACATCATGTGGGTGTTTGGGCTGGTTGTGCATCACTAGACTTAGATATTTTCAAATAGTGTGAAGTGCAATGAAGGTTCCTGTTGGTGAGGTGTATTGAGTTTTCTTAACTAGGTTAATCATAGCTGTAATTTGGGGTTCAGTCGTGTGCTTGTTCTCTTGAGTATCTTTCCTTGTAAACATTCAGACTTCAAGGAGCATCTCCTGTGTGTGAAGTCATTTGCAGAAATGCTTCTCCCAGTAAAATCCCAACAAACAAAAGTAACAAACATTCATTTTACAAGGCAAACTTTGTAGTTCCAGTCTTTTTCGTTTTATTTTAATATCAGTTTTGTGGCCAATTCACGCAATTATTTGCCTAGAGGGGGAAAACCTCTTTAAACAGGGAATCCAGCATGTTTTCCTGCTACATCCATTTACTGGCCCTCTGATGTGGAAACAACAATGATTTTGTGAAGACCAGCTCTTCATGGCGGCATTTTATTTTCTTTTTGATTTAGAGGTAATTCTTCCACAGGGATAATAAAAAAAGTTGTCTTGTATCCCACCCAGTAGAGGAATTGCAGATGCATTTGTTCAGTGGCTCTGGATCGGGAGGAGAGGAGAGGGCCTGGTGAAGGTGCTGATGGCCATGGCAAGGAGAATTTTGCTGTCCAAACTGCACAGGCAGAGCAGGGATTTGGTTTCTGGCTTCTGGTGCTGCTTTTCCTCTGGTTCCCTGCTTCATGTGTGAGTGCAGTTGGTGGATCTGCATCTCTGTTTCCAGTTCATTTGGGCACAGCTATGTGGCACCAAGGCTTGGAATGTAGGCAGAGGAAAACTGAGGAAAACCAAGAAGTTTCCCCATTAGNTGTTTCCAGTTCATTTGGGCACAGTGATACCGAGGCAGAGGAAAACTGAGGAAACCCAAGAAGTTTCCCCATTAACCACCAAAGAGAGGTTAATCCAAACAGCAGTTTTCAACCCCAAATGGCACTGGTGAAGAAAGAATACAAAGGCAGTAAGTTGATGAAGTGTTTCCTTGGAATGCTTTATTCTTCCAAAACCATTGCTTACTGACTTAAAAATTGCATTCCTGCCACAGAGGCCATCTCCTCTCTCATGGCTGGACATTAAGAAAGGTACATCCAAAGCCCCATTGGACATCAAATCTTGAAGCAAGCAGTTGCACTGAACACACAGAACTCATTTAAGCCTCAGAAACTTGGGGAAATTCAGGAGATTCTTTCTTCCATAAAAGTGCTTCGTTGTTTTGGAAGAAAACTGGTGCAGTGCAATGCACAGATGGGTGAGCTCTTATCTCTCAAGTGGTGCTCAGCAGCAGATAAGGTGATCTGACATGTCTGCCCAGGAATCACAGCAGCTCATGTCAGGAGGAGTGAGAAAACTGGCTCTGTTTTGGCATCTCCAAGTGAACTTCCCCAAAAACCCAAGTAGTGCCCTGTGCAGCTCCAGCCCAGCACTTGTTTTCCACCCCTTTGGACCAGTCAGTGTTAGATCTGACTCCAGACGTTTTTCTTGAGCATCTTTGAGAAGATCCAATAAAACAAGGAAGGGGGCTCTGTGCACAGATGGAAGAAGGCACATTCTGTGGTTAAGGAAGAGACAGCTCCTGCAGGGGAAAAGGTCCCTTATCTCCATTTGAAACCCTGGTGAATGTGGTTGACATGTCTGGAAAACAGCTGAGAACCCAAGTGCTCTGGTGAGCCCACACTGGCCATGCAGAGGAGGGGCTGAACAGTGGGCAGAACCCAGCATTACCCCAAAAAAATCCTGAGGACAGGCTTTGGGGTTGGGGTTTTTTGTTTCCCAAAGATTTCAGCAATGCTTGAAGCATTCATGCCCTGTGGAAGGGAGATGGGCCCTCACTGGCTCTGTGCAGCCCCTGGATGCCCAGCAGGGACCAGCCCAGTTCCCTTGCAGAGCCCCAATGTCTGGTTTGAATTATGGGTGAAGTTTTCAGCAAATTACTGCTCCTTTCTGCTCCGTTTCCATCAAAGAATGGGCAGAGGCCTCCCAGCAGTCTGAGGACAGATCTCTTTTTTTCTTTTTTTTTTTTTGGAAGGGAGCACAGATTTGTGGGATTTTTTTTTTGGTTGCCTTGTTAACAGACACTTGGCTCTTATCAGGCTGCTCTGCATCATTTACCTGACACCTCTTTTGGGGGATTTATTGCTGACAGCCTGGGCTGTGGGACACGATTCCCTCTGGAGAAATGTTTTAGAGGAGCCTCCAAGGCTTTGGCGATACTGAGCCCCTCCAAATTCTGTGGGCAATGCCTGGGGTGTGTTCAGGTGGCCTGTCAGGAAAGAAATTTGGGAGAAGAGTTAAGAGCTGCTGCAGCTGGAGGACTCTGTGGGCAAAGGGTCCTCAGCTCATCCCATTGCCCAGAGCAGCCCCACTGGGATTTTCCCCGAGGATGGGGTCACATGTTACGTGCAGGGCTGTGGTTTGCAGGCAGATGGATTTTGGGAACCCCCTAATTGCCCTTCCCTGTAAAAAGAAATAGGGTTTTATAGCTGAATGAGGAGAGCCTGGCTCTGAGGCCAGGCAGGATGCGGCCTCAATGTGTAAATTATTTCCAAATGAAAACAATTAGTCTTGAAAACATTAAAAAATAATCATGTCTCATCAACATTGCTGTTTAGTGCTTGGAAGAAAATTGTAAAAGCTGTTTGGTTTGGGTTTTGTTTTTTATAAACAATGCAAAACCTATCACCTAGTAATGAAAAAGTGGTTTTCCGGTTTGCATGTAGTCATGGAGCAAAGGGGAATTTGTGCTGGACAATACTGAAATAGCTTTTTTTCAAACAAAGAAAGAGAAAATTATAGGCAAAGGATTGTTAATAATGATCATGCTGAAAAAAAAAAATTATATTTACATGTAGGGCTATTTCCCTGTGCAGTAATCCCATCCCATTCCCATGCCACATAAAATTAAACTGATATAAATTATCTTGGTGCTTAAACATGACAGTTCCTGGTAGGAACCTTTCCAATGCTGCCTTGTGCTGCAGGCTGACACAATTTTGGGGTCTCACACTGGTTACTCAGAAGTCAAGGCTGATGCAGGAACCTCCCACCAAAGACTTTTCCAGCCTCAAAGTGTTGAGCAGTGTGTGTGTGATAATTCCTTCTATGAACTATTTCATATTCTCCACAGACCTTTAAATGCAGGGATAAATTTACAATTATAAATAATAATGATACACAATAAAATATAACAGATAGTCTATTAAAATACAATCATTAAAATTAATTAATGATTACTGTAATGATAGCAGAGGGGGTATTGCATGGAGTAGACATTTGTTATTTTGTAGGGGGGTGTGGTCCTTCTGCACCTGAGGGCTTCAGGGAGGGAGGAGGGGATGGCAGTAACTGGGGATGAAGTGACATCCCAGATCATGTTTCTTGTACTCAGTTTATTCACATTAGTGCCAGTGACCCTCAGCTGCTCTTTAGAGGACTCACAGTTCATTTTTCACTTCCCAGTCCCTTTTCTCCCCTTTTCCTTCAGCTGGGAAAGCTGGGAGCAGCCACAGCAACCTGGCTGCCTTCCTGCACTTTCCTTGTGACGGGTCTGGCAGGGCAGGCTCAGCCACAGCTTTTGCCAGAGCTTTCTTCTCATGCAAAAATGTGCCAAGGGACCAACTGTGTTGCCAGCAGACACTGCCCTGCCTGGAGGATTTACAGCATGGCCCATAGGAAGGGATGGTCCCTGTTCCCTGGCTCTGCTGCAGACCAAGCTGCCCAATGACCCCGGGCCCTTCCCAGGGATACTAAAATATCATCGTGCTCTTTTGTTCTGACACTTTCCTCCTCCTTAAAATGTATGATTTTACCCTTTATTGAAACCACAGTGACAGAGATTGAAAGGCAGCCCTTTGGGTTTGTTAAGATTTGACTGCAGGGTTCCTTCCGACTCCTGTGCTAAGTTTTAGCAGAGCAGGAAACATTAAAAATAACCATGACAGATTTCCCAACTCAGAAGGATTGTCCTCTTAATAAACTCTGGCTTTGTTTTCACTGGATATTTACCCCCTCCTCCCTTAAAATTCCTGTAACACTGCTAGAGAAAATCCATCCCTGCCAGCAGCAGTAAGAGCACTGGAGGAGGAGGAAGGCAGAGGGCCAGGTAGCCAGGCTGGCACCTTGGCTTGCTCTGAGCCAGGGGTGAGTGATGGAAATGCTTATTATTTATTGGGAAAGCTTTTGCATGGGAATCAGAGCTTGCAAGCTCCACATCATCCCTTTTTGGTGAACTCAAAACTGTTCTCAAGCCTTGAGCTGATCTCAGTGATGAGTGGATCTCATTTTTGCAATGAGAGGTGGTATTTTGGTGCTGCATCTCAAGAATTCTGAGCTTCTATTGTGAAACAAAATAAAAAAAAGATGGGAATTTGTTTTCAAGCACATCTGAATGTAGCTGCTTACTCTGAATTTGAAATGTTGTGTGGCCATACCAGGGTGTGCATGAGGAGTACATGACACAGTAACAAGCTCTGCTCAAACTCCAACATCTTATGTGACCTCTGCCTGCATTCTCAGCATCATGATATAACTATATATCATTAAATAAGATGTCATTATATAATGTGTCATTAATGTATACCATAAAATAGATATCATCATATAAATAATGTCCTCACCCAGGTGATGACAGAGGGGAATGTGCCATTGGATCATCATGGATCATTATTCCCACAGGAA
>VYZS01099217.1:27134-39902 GCA_013400695.1 Neodrepanis coruscans | reverse complement strand
TTTGATTTTTTTTGATTTTTCTTTTCTGTAGCAAGAAAATTATTACAGATTACATAATATGTAGTCCCAAAATATCAGTTTGAAATTATAAAATTAGAAAGGTTGAATTTCTTTGTATTTGGTAATCAGATGGCCTCTGAATGAAGCAATACTGATATACATTCACACCATTAAGCCAGTTAAGGAATTAAAAGGTTTGTGTTAATTCATTTATTAAGATTTGTGCAGAAACACCCTTTATTCTACTCCTACTGTGAAACATCTTCTTTAAAGAATTTTTATGCTTCAGCTGATCAAAATCCAAAACTATTAAAGATTTAGGTATATAATCATAGAGCACAAATTAAAGCAAACCAATGGTGCTGGAAATGAAAAGCTTTATACTTCCCTGTGACCTGCAGTACACCCTGTGAATCATTCATTTTCCAAGAATTAACCTAAGATTATTTTTTTAATATCTTCTTACTTTGTTTTTATTTGTTTTAAACTAAAACAGCAAAAACACACTTTGTTTTCTCTGCAAGACTGCCATAACTGGAACTAAAATGGGTGGAGGGTCTCTGTGCCTCGACTAAACCTATTATATTTTTGAGATATATCTATAATTCTTACTATAACACCCAAACCAGTAGTTGACTGTAATACATGTGGTGGTATAAGGTACCAAATTCTGCTTTTTCTTTCCAGTTTAATAAGACTCATACAGCAGGATGTCTCTGTTCATAACTGCCAGCCTTGAAATTCTAAAATTCTATGTTTGTTTTCTTCATGGGATATCTAGATAACACTGCAGCCCCAATGATGAGGAGGGCTTGTCATGTTCAGCTCTAGAGAGAATCCTTTGATTTTTAGAGGACTGCATTCTCATGTGCAAGGTTCAATGTTGTTCTGGATGCAGAAGGGTTAAGCAGCATGGGGAGATGGTAAGTGTTGGTTTCAATGCTGTTTCCAATTAGGTTTGATAAAGAACTGTATATAAAAGCAGCAGTCAAGGGCAATGGGGAGCTGCTGTAGAAGAAAGAACAGATGCTGAAGACAGATTTATGCTCCAGGTGATTGGTATAATAAGATTGAGGAAATAATGCAGGAGAGGGCAGAGCATTTTAAACAATGTTCTGTGCATAATTTTGCTGTGCTTTTTATGCGTGGGCTGCATTATTCTGTGGAACATCTGACATGCTGCAGTTTTCAATGTACCTGCACCTGTCCTGAGAGAGCAGTTGTGGCTGAACTGAGATGCTTAAGCATTAGCATGTTGTATACTGAAATGATGGTTGTATTTCTTACCCTATTAGTGCATTTCTATTTGAATGGAAATTAGAGGGCAACTGGAAAATCCAAGGAAATATTTTTTAAAGATATTTTGCTTCTTCTATTTTTAATTTTTCTCCAAGTTCCCCTAAATAGCATGGAACAAATTATGCCAGAAACACTTTAAATTTGTTTCCAAAGGCTAACAAAAACTACTACAAGTTGAGAGCCTACTTCTCCCTGCCCTTGGTAGTAGGAATTTCTATTCCTACTATCTACCTGCGCTGGGCTAAAAGCCATCCAGTAGAGCAGAAATGGACAGTGGAGTGTTAGTTAATTGGTAATGAGCTAAAGGCTATTCATTAGACATTGTCTACACAGCTGTGTCTTTTCACTATGTATTTGCACTTGTGTCCTCATGACATATCCTCCATATTAAGTGTTCAGTATGTTCTAAGCAACCTGGTACTCCTTTGTCTTATTGCAGGACTAAAGCCCTGCTATTGCTGTTCTTTGAGATACATAATAAAAGGTTGTCAGACCTGAATGCAGTCTGCAGCTTCTGCAGTCACTCTGAAACTTTCATGGTTCCAATCTCACCGTCCCATTAGTCATTTCTTCTGTGAAAACCCTCACACCATTTTCAGTGGGATAAAGAAATAATTTGGGTTTGGTGACTGTAAATACACTGCTTGAGAAGATACATTTGGCAGCTTGCTACTATCTGTTATCAGCAATGTGAGCCCTGCTAGGGAATTTCACATCGGTTTTGTCAGTACTGTGGGAAATGAATCTACCTTTGGAGATGAGACTGATGATATAGACCACATGTTTTGGGAGAACTTTTCTTTCATGCTTTAGAGTCCTCCTGAACCTGTGAGACAAACAAATGGGTAGAACATTGCCATGCCACTTTGCTGAGGTGACCAGCAGCAAAAATTCAGGATAAGAAAGTATTCTCTTGGGAAGACCTGCTCAGAGATCACCTCAGAATTACAGAGCAACATGAAGTCTTCCCAATTATTTCAGAAGCACACGTCCCTTCATACGCAGATTGAGACATACTCAATCTGATGGCAAAACGTCAAAACATACAGTGCAGACATCACTTGAGGCAGTATGTGGCTCAATATGTGACTTAATTTTAAGATAGTATTGCTATCACATTACTCCGCAGTCCTCAATCCAGTTTAGTAACCTAGGCTACTTTTAACAGAGGCAAAAACAAGACATTAAAACTTCTGAAACATTGATAGTACTGTGTGTCCTCCCTGTTTAAGATAGCAACATGCAGTCTCCCAGGACAACACTCTAAAGAAAAATAATGAATTTATTCATTACTTCCCATCAGCCAGCAGACGTTTAGCCATTTCCTGTAAAGCACGGCTTCAGCAAGCGTAGCAGCTGCTTTTGGAAGACACATGCCATAAAAATGAATGTCATGTGGTATGGAATATCACTTTGACCAGTATCAGTCAGCTGTCCCCTCCCAGCATCTTGTAAACCCTCAGCCAGCTTGCTACAAGAGGCAGAGTGGGCAGAAGAGAAAACACCAAAACTGTGCAAGCACAGTTCAGCCTCTGCCAAAGCACTGGTGTGTTAGCCACACAGTTGCTTTTTTATTTTTTCCACTTTGGGTATACAAGAAGTTGTGATAATGCAAAATAATACTGTTGATACAGCTTGATGTCATCATCGAACTTGGTGAGGGTGTACTCAGTTCCACTGTCCATGAGTCAGAAACTGGACTTTTTTAATTGCCTTAGAACATTGCTACTGGAGCGAGCTATGCAAGCCTTCTCCCAGGGGATTGAAAATAAGGCTGAAGGGAGAAGGCCATAGCCCACAGACTTTAGATTTGTGGAGACCCTAGGGGTGTATAATGTTTCTTTAGGTGTGTGATGCCTATCTAAAGGGGACCAGTGGCACTTTCTGGGTGTGTGATGTTTATCTCCTATAGGCCAAGCCGTGTCAGGCCCCTGTGTGCACACACCTACAACTATTCTAGAGACGTCAGCTCATATTAGGGGTGCATCTGAAGCATACCTCCCCACCCTCAAACTGAAAAGACCTTTGCAAAAACCAGCAGCTCCAGCTCTCTGCAATACATGAGAGCCTCTCTTGCATGACCGTGCAAAACTGCCACCCTCCTCGCCTTCTACACGTCCGCACACACTCACACACACGCACACAGAGGGGAGGTATCAGCAGGATTTCTGAGGGTACATAAACATATTGAATTTTGTTTCCCAGGCTTCTTTCCCCTGCCACTACTTAACAGACCTAGGCACCAATTACAACAGACACCAATTTCACCAGAGACCTTTGAGCAGCAAGTATACAACTTTTATTCNTGATACAGCTTGATGTCATCATCGAACTTGGTGAGGGTGTACTCAGTTCCACTGTCCATGAGTCAGAAACTGGACTTTTTTAATTGCCTTAGAACATTGCTACTGGAGCGAGCTATGCAAGCCTTCTCCCAGGGGATTGAAAATAAGGCTGAAGGGAGAAGGCCATAGCCCACAGACTTTAGATTTGTGGAGACCCTAGGGGTGTATAATGTTTCTTTAGGTGTGTGATGCCTATCTAAAGGGGACCAGTGGCACTTTCTGGGTGTGTGATGTTTATCTCCTATAGGCCAAGCCGTGTCAGGCCCCTGTGTGCACACACCTACAACTATTCTAGAGACGTCAGCTCATATTAGGGGTGCATCTGAAGCATACCTCCCCACCCTCAAACTGAAAAGACCTTTGCAAAAACCAGCAGCTCCAGCTCTCTGCAATACATGAGAGCCTCTCTTGCATGACCGTGCAAAACTGCCACCCTCCTCGCCTTCTACACGTCCGCACACACTCACACACACGCACACAGAGGGGAGGGATCAGCAGGATTTCTGAGGGTACATAAACATATTGAATTTTGTTTCCCAGGCTTCTTTCCCCTGCCACTACTTAACAGACCTAGGCACCAATTACAACAGACACCAATTTCACCAGAGACCTTTGAGCAGCAAGTATACAACTTTTATTCTTTTCTCTCTTTTTCTCTTTCTCCTTGAATGCTCTTTCTCTCTTTTCCGTTACAGATTTCCCTGTGTGCTCTTCTCTCTCTTTTCTCTTACACATTTTCTTGCGTGATATACATTGCTATTACAATGAAAACAGCTAAACACCTGTTTTCCTTTGTAATACCTTTATGCTTTGTTTCGCCATGTTACTAAAGATAATAAAAACCAAAATGGCTAGACACCTGTTTTCCTTTGCAACCAGCTTGTTCTAAAATAGGCCATATCGAATAGATAGGTATCTGTAAACACTGATCATCTAGCATCGATTTACTTTAATTCTCCAAGGTATTTATTAATAAAACAAAAATTGTTCCTGCCTATCAGAGTGGGTCATAACACCATGTCGCTGACAAAGATGTTAAACAGTGCCAGTCCCAACACTGGCCACTGAGAGCAGCACTCACTGCTGTTCTCCATTCAGACATCATACCATTGACCCCAACTCTAAGTAAAAACCTGTGGCCAATTCCTTATCCACTTAGTCCATCCACCAAATTCATGTCTCTCCAGTTTAGACACAAGGATGTCATGTGGCACAGTGTAAAGTACTTTGCACAAATACAGGTGCTTTTCAGTTGCTCTTCTCTCAACCACTAATGTTGTATTCCTGTCAAAGAAGATCACTAAATTTGTAAGGCACAATTTGCCCTCAGCGAAGACATGCTCACCTATCACATCCTTATTTTGCATTACCTTAGCATAGTTTCCAAAAGGATCTGGATATCTTACCAGTGAAATGTTGCAATGAAAACATTCAGAGAAAATACTATTCAAAGTGATTCTATAACAAGCCTTTCATGTATTACAAGAACTAATCCACAACCCCACTTCATAAAATTGGTTTGCACCCTACTCAAAGAGAATATTGTAGTTTCAAGTTTGAGTANAGTAGAGACGCCCTGCCTTCAGCTTCAGAGTTCCCAGGGAAAGAGAGAGGGTCAGTGCTCTGTCCTGCAGATTAAAATCCCAGCCCCTTCTCCGCATTCCTTGTGGGTCTCCCGGGCTGATGGGAAAACCCCAGGCAGGGGGTAACCTTGATAACCTGGCTACTCCTCCCAGCCAAATGTGGGCATAGGAGAAAGAGTTATTTTTTCTTTGTCTTCCCCTGCGGTTTTTAAGCCAAACCATTACATAGATGAAAAACAAAAGGAAGCTGGTCAGTTTGAGAAAGTAGGAAAGCAGCAGAGCGTTGTTGTAGAAGGAATGACAGGAAAGCAGGTAAGAACAGGTAAGAGCATTTTATCAAGCTATTGCTTAGTTTCAGGCAAAGAACTAATTAGAATGCAGAAGAACATGATTCTATGTAAATCCTACAATATAGCTGCTCTTTTTGCCACTTCTACCATGTGGAATCTGCTGTAGTAGTTTTCAGAGTATAATCTGGAAAAGTAAATGAAAGGTATTAGCTTATCATAAGACCACTTACTTATAATAAAGTCTATTGTATCAAAACATAAATAGCTGCCAGCTGACACATCTGGGAAAGTGGGTGGTTGTGTCCACTTTGGTCCCTATGGTACAGCTTCTTGCATAGCAGGGAAGTCTTGTCTCTTAGTTCTTTTTCACAGTCAGCAAAAGCTGCCTTCATCTTTTGTAACTTTACCTAAATTGGTCATATCTGCCCAAACCTCAACCTGTAATGTGTCTCGCAGCAAAATCTTCTTAACATGGATGGATTGTGTGAATGTTTTTATGGCTAGATTCTCATTTTTGTTCGAAAAAATGCTTTTGATTTTGCAATAAATTATATCCTGGTTATGACCCCATCCTTTTAGCAGCTCTCTCAAATCTATTCTGATTGTTCTGTTTCATTTTAGGAGTTTACTGAATCTGAATGTTTTCAGACTGTGTTGAAATATATCTGCAGTTAAGGTTACAAACTTCAGTGACAGAGTAATCCAAAATCTAATGTTCGCTTTTAGAGTAGGTACACCTCATAGTTTAGTCTTGGCTGTAGATTAACATATAGAGCCCAATTATGAGTCCCAAAGAGCAGAGAATTCTCTGGTACATAGATTAATCCTCTGTATAGAGAGTGAAAAATTATTGGATGACATCTGAAGGATTCACAAACATCAGAACCTACCAATTTCATATGCTGTGGTCTTCCTTCACTTTCAGAGACAGAATAGGCCTGTTAATCAATATTAGTATATGTGATATCTGAACTGACAGTAATCCTGGTTGTACATACCTGACTGTTCATGTCCTCATGTAAATTTAAAATAAATATATTTACAGTGGGTTTCCCATGGAATGTAGTAGCAGAGCTACACAGTGCACAGTTTAAATTTCCTGCTGATCTCAAGATAACTCAGCTTCAAATGCCAACTGCATCATTACAAAACTATTGAGTGGGGCACATCACACAGGTGACTGAACCAGGTTCAAGAGTGTTCTTTAGGATTTTGTTGGTTTAAGGTTTTCTTAACTGTGTGTTGTAGGTGTCTCTATTCCTGGATTCGGTCTTTCTTGAGTTCCTCATCCTCTTTAATAAATTAATGATAGCTTGTCAATCTTAGAATCATGGAATTATTTGGTTTAGAAGGGACTTTAAATATCCTCTATTCTCAAGCTGTCTCCATTGACAGGGAGCCTTTCCACTAGACCAAGTTACTCAATGCCCCATCCATCATGGCCTTGAACACTGCCAGGGATGCAGCAACCACAACTGCTCTGGGCAACCTCTTCCAATGCGTCATCACCCTCACAGGTAACATCTTCTTTCATCTTGCTTACCTGTTTCACTATACAACATCACTTTATTTTTGCAGTCAGCAGAGAGAACACATTCCCATATGTAACAAAATTAAAGGTTTACAAATCAGTATGCAAGATAATGAAACTGAAGGTTATTTTACCCTACAATTAGATGGAAATGAAGATTTATTATTTTTCTCTGCTCACCTAAATGCCTTCTTACTGAGGCTATGCTACAATTAAATCACTTTGAAGTGGTCCCCTTATGGTATGCTTTCTTAGCTTTTTGTAGCTATTATTCTAAAACTCTACATTACTCATACATTTGTCAAATAGCAAAGATACAGGCTAATCTATATCCTTCTTTTAACATTTCCAGTCTCCTTTGCAACTTTTCCCTTTTTTTCTCTGAATTCCATTCAACTTACTAAAAATCTTGTGACAATGCAATGAAGTAATTCCTCACTTCACTGTTTCGTCTGTATGACTTTGAGAGGAAGGGTTATAAAAAATAAGCTATGCATGAACATGCTTAAAATCCAGGTAGGGTGGGGTGTTTTTTAGTGGTTTCCACTTTTTCCATACTGACCACATGGGACTCTGATGAGTCAGACTGAAGTCTTTTTGAAGCAGTTAGAAAGTGCCTGTGTCTTAGTCATACTGACTGGCCACCCACCCACAAATCCCCAAAAATTCTTTAAACTTTATTCACCGTTTTTATTGTCTTGAGTCCAACAAATGGAATGATTAGTTACAGATGTATGTGCTACTTCATAGTGAGTGTGGCCATTGCCCAGATGTTGCACATACATGACCTTGTTGGACTTCATAGTCCAAAGGCAAAGGGGAGAAAACACGCAGATACACATGTATATATAAAAGTTCACTTGTGAGTGAGCTCATCATCCGGTGTTTTTTGATGATGGCCTTTGGAATGATTTAGTGTGGCAGTTATATTTAGGTATATTTAACTTTTTGTGGGCATGCAGACAAATATTTGCTGTAGCTCTATTTCACCTTTCATATACTATAGTATATTAAACCACAAAACCACACCGGCAGAGTTAAAGGGTGGATATTTAACATTATGCTCTCTTGGAATAGATGTGTTTGAGGAGGAATGGGCCAGGAAGGTGGTTCTATGTGTATTTTTTTGTTTTGTATGCTTTGCATTTTTTCCTTGCAACTGTGCATGCCTAATAGCAAATACTTTTCAACATTAAAATCTTATCACTGGTCACACTGCAACTCAGGTGTTCAGTTGTGGTGGACAAATTTACAAAACAACATCTTAATTTTATGCCGGCTTTAAAGATGGCAATGCATCAAGTCATTTTCTTGTTCAGCATAGGAATTTAATGCAAAAAATATTAGAATACATCATTCTGTGTCTATTTGCAAAAATATTTGATTTGGATATTGATCATATTGAATTTTTATGAACAGTCTGAAAAAAATAGCAGAATTCAGTACCAGTAACCTACAGTACAGCTACTCAGTTAATGCTAATTAGGACCAATTTAATCTGTAAATGGAGTTGCCCAAAAGGGTAACTTCATTGAGGAAAAAACATAGAATAAATTATTTCTTCTTTAGGTTGCAGTTGCATTGAAATTTGTGGGTTTGGCTCCTGTTTTTTTACTTAAGTGTCACTGATTAACAGTGAAATCTGAGAGAGGAGACAAGCTTACATTTAGTAAAAAAGACCTTATTAGCCAGCAATTTTTTCTGAAAACTCTTGCTTTAGCCTCAAGAACAAACACTGCTAGCAACATTTGACTCAGTTTTACATAATTTATAACTTTCATTCTTGTGACAGCTTCTCACATTTTTTCTGCTTCTGTCTTCTGGCATGCTCACTCTCATCAAATAATTTCTTTGTCAGACTCTCATTCCTCTTAAAATTCAGCAGTATCTATTGATATTGTTCAAGTGTTCTCTTAGAGTCACTGACACTTGCTGCTACAAATCTTATCAAAACTCATTTTCTTTGCCAGAAAACTTATCAAACAATAAACTCAAACTCTGGAGGCAGAGATACAGAAATTTATTCTGTACATTATGCTTATTTGTTGTATGTATTGTTTTTGTGTAATAAAAAGCCTGTGTCTGAATCTGAAAGTGATTTGACTGCAAATGTCCTTTTATATTATCATTAATAGCTCTTTAAAATCCCTGAATGTCCTGGGAACAGAGTGTCCACTGAAAATTTCAGTTAAATAATGAAAATACGTGAAACTTCTGTAATATATTTTCAGTGTTTTGAAACTTAATAATAGGGAAAAGTTTCTTTTGAAATTACTTCACTAAAAATGAATCATTGCTAATAGCACAGAAGACTGCAGACTGAGTGTTCTTACCTCTCTAAAAGTTCCAGTAGTACAACAAATTATGAAGACAGGCATGACACTGAATATTGTGCTATCATACAACTCTCTAGATCACATTTATCTTCCAAACTTCTGATAGTACCTTATTGTCTAAACTAAATTGCATTCCTAACTTTGTATTTTGAACAATACTGAAGGCTTTAGACAAATGTCTTGAACGTACATTTTAAGAGATGAAATGCAAACTATCTGTTAAAGTACATAATACGTATTACACTTTCATTGTCGCTTTGTATTCTTTTGACTAAACATCTTTTGAAAATTGTGTAGTTTCATTCATACTAAATGCTACCCAGTTGTACCAACTTTGCTGCATCACATGCTGAACTGCCAAATGATTATCAGAAAAATTCATAACTTCACTGCCAGTCTATGATTTATGTCACTAAAGTAAATTAGAACATCTTTTACCATGCACAAGATATCTTGTAAGAAGGATATTTATTAGTTAAGAGTGCAAAGAACTGACTTTTTCCCCCAATAATAACAACTGGTAGGTGCTATGTGTTAACGTGTTGTGTTTATGCTTCAGTTTAGAACTAACCTCGTAATTGTCTGTACAGCTCCTAAGTATGTACATTCCCGTGCCTTAACCGTAATTTCTTCAATAAAACTAAGCTAGCTACACTATACCAAACTAGGCATCATAGCATGATTCATAGAATGAGAATCTAAATTTGTTATTGGGTATTATCCTGAATAGTTCAACACACTCTATGGGTGTCTGTGGAGTTTGTTGTGTGCATACAGCACCCAGTCTTCAGGATATGTGAATATTGCACACTGTGTACCAACATGCATTTTCAAGCTTGGAATAAGTCAGTAAGTTAAAAGCATGGCTGTGTTGGACTTGTAAAAGTTATGGTGAGGTGGAGTAGGTCTGGAACCTGTTGCCAGTTACAGTCTGACTGTTTAGACTTTGCTTGTCCTCTCTTTCCCCAAGCCAAATTTGAGGAATAAAGTAAATGGCAAAAAATAGTGACTTGAAACTATAATTTCAGGCTCATCAGGTGATTGACCCCATGCCCTATACTCTACAGTGTATTTCATAAATCTCTGGAGAGTCTGCAAAAAAACAAATCTTTTCTCTCTGCCTCTTCATTTTTAATTAATCCTGAAGATTTGAGAAGCTTCCTTACTGTTCCCATAGTGTTGCCTTGTTCTGCTTAATCTTTACCCTGGCTCAGTTTCTGGCTTTTAGTCAGGCTTTTAATCAGAATGAAGATGTCCATCTATTCTGAATTCACATGGTCTGGGTATGCAGGTTGGACAGCAAGTAGAAAACCTACAAGGGCTCCTTTAAAAACCTGCCGTGACCTTTCTGATAGGTAGCAGAGCTTAAGGGGTTCTTTGAACTGGGTAGAGGAAGCAAACTGTTAAATATTTAATTAATAAACTAATTCTGTAAAGAAGCAGAGATTAAATCTTCTGAACTGTGAATAGTGATACCTGGAACCTTTGAAAAAAAAAATCAAATCTAAGCAAAAAAAACACCCAAAACAAACAAACACAACACAACACCGAAAAACAGAGAGATCAAGGTGGGAAAGAAAACTTTCAGGATTGAAGCTCTCCTCCCAAAAATTACCTTCTTTAAAAGAAAGTATTGGAGGTTTACTTAGTTTATTATATCTGTCAGGATTAATATCAAAATCTTCTAGAAGTTTCCGAATATGAATAGTTTTATATATGCTGATTCCACTTGAATTCCGCTGGAATCGGAAAATTTTACTGTAATATGTGTAAAACCTCATGAACTGAGAAACTGGATTTAAACACTGAGCAGCTGCACACCAGCTCATTTTTCTAGTTCTCTTAGACTATATGTGATATATGATTGCTTCCCTCTGCTTATGAGGTTAAATTTCTGAATTGTAAGTGTGGAAGGAGAAATTCAGTTATGCATGCTGCTGACTGAATAGGTCTGCTTAACAGAGAAAAATATTTTGCTAAGTTTTATTTTCTCAAGTTGTAGTTGCTATGTATCACTTCCTGGTTAATTTTTAACTGTGACATAAATAAATTACAGTATAAAACTACATTCCTCTTTCTATGTTTTAATAAAATCTGTCATGTCCTCAGAAATAACAATGGAATTACACCTGTCTGAGAAGATCCAGGCATTACAATCCTTGATGACAGCTGCTAAGCTGACTCTTAAGAAGGTTTCTCTCTTACTGAGGAATGTAACTTAAAGTACTGAAATTCAGAAATCTTAAGATTTGTGTTACTTGGGATGTTTATGTCTCAAAAAAATAAAGGTGTTGAAAATTTATCATTTTTCTCTGAGTGACTCAACCTAAAAATATAAAATCCCCTACATTTATTACAATGATTTAAGAAAATGAGCTTTTGATTATAAAATTAGTCAGTGACAAAAATAAATGTAAAAAATTAAATATAGGTTGTATAAAATTGTTACTGAGATGCTGTAGTATTTCAAGTGGTTTTACTTTGGTTGGAATAGACCTTATTTTGAATCACTATACTTCCTTTTCAGAAGGAACTTGTCTTCCTGTGCCATTCTTAAGAGGAATGGAATGCAATTTTTCTAATTGCTTCAGTAATTTTTTCAGCTAATATTTCTCTGCTTCCGTAACAGAACTCCGTTTCAGACTTTGCTATAATGACTTGCAGATATTTCCTTCAATCCTTTGGAATACCCAAGAAGGTATTATTGACTAAAGTGAACAGTTCTTTATCTTCACCTTTTCAGGCTCATAAAATGCATAGTTTACTCAAACTATTTTAATAAATATGTACCAGGAATACCTTTTCTCCAAAAAGGTGAAGTTTTGTCAGAAGGCTAGTAATACCTGGATGTTCTTTCTAACTGCAAGATGGAAAAAATATTTAAAAATTCCCCCCGATCATTGTAAATTCTACCTAAGGGACTTGATGGGTTACCTAGATATGTAGAACAGCATACTTCAGTGTTTTGAATCTCCCTCAGAGTAGCATAATAAATTTCTGCCAGCCCTGTTAAGTTCTTTACTTTTGCTTTTAGGTATCTTCTAGGTAATTATGGCAGACACTGCTGAATCAATACTTACTATCTTGAATGGTAATGAAGGGAAAGAAATAGCATCAGTCTTTAACAAACAAAGTTAACTGAGTCACCAAGGGTTTATTTTAATACCTTCTTTAAAACTAACCTGATATGTAATAGAAAGGGTGAGTTCACTGAAAACAAGATACCTATCAGCCTAACCAAGACAGTTCAGCCACTGATCTTCGTTAGACAGACAAGAGTTTGTTTCTAGTATACAAACACTGTCCTTTTCTAATGCAAAATTTGATATATTAAAGCAACTACCAAAAAAAGTATTGTGGAAATCAGTGGATATTAAAGTGTTT
>VYZS01099217.1:11483-23034 GCA_013400695.1 Neodrepanis coruscans | reverse complement strand
TGCTCCTCATATGGCTTCCCTTCAAGGTTTTCACCATTTTCATTGCCCTCCTTTGGATGCTAATAGCTGAATATCTTTCTTACATTGAGGTGCCCAAAACTGCCCACAATATTCAAGATAAGGTCACACCAGTGTGGATCAAAGCAGGACAATCACCTCCTTCGATTGCCTGGTGATGTTTCGCCTGATGCCCCCCAGGTCACATTTGTCCCTCCTGGTTCTCAGGTTCCTTTTTGTGCACTGCTTTCCATCATCTTATTCCCCAGCCTGTCCATCTATCCCAGGTGCAGAATCTGGTACTTCCCGGTGTTGAAATCCATATGGTTGGTAATTGCCCAGTCCTCTAATTTGTTGAGGTCTCTTTGCAGGTTTTCCCTGTCTTTGAGGAAGACAATAGCTCTTTCCAGTTTTCTGTCATCTGCAAACTTTCTTAGTATCCCTTCCAGTCCTGCATCCAAGTGATTTTTGAAGATGTTGAAGAGCACGGGGCCTAAGATGGAGCCCTGCAGAACCCCACTAGCGACAGGTTGCCAGTCTGATGTTACTCAATTCACTATTACTCTCTATGCTTGATCCATGAGCTAATTGCTCACCCACAACATGATGTGTTTATCCAACTGTGTGCTGGACATTTTGTGCAGAAGGCTATGGTGAGAGCCAGTCTCAAAAGCTTTATTGAAATCCAAGAATATTGCATCAACTGGTTTCCCTTGAAATCAGGTAATGATTAAAAAAAAGGGATCTTACAAGCAATGCTGAGTTCCACTGTATGCCAATGTTCACTTGTACTGAACCTGGGCTGTTTTATCGGTATAAACTTTTATTCAAAATAGCAAATTCCACAATTATCTAATTAGTTCAGTGGGGAGGTTCCTTGCAACTTTAAAGTTTGTTTATACAGATACTCTAATTAGAATTCATTTTATGAGTATGAGAATTAAAATTAGTTTGTTTATGTGTATCTTAAGTTTCTACTGCCTTTAGTCTCACTCTTAGTGAGTGAGAGTTTCACTCTTAGTGAAACAAACTACATAAAATGCTATTATTTACTTTGGTATGTTTTATTTCTTTCGTCCCTTGTAATTTGGGATCACTTCTCTTTGAGAAGAAAATCATTGTTTCTCAATTACACACACTCAAAACCTATTGTTGTGCTTATCATGGTTTTTCTCAAGTTAAACATGGTCTTGAAAAAAGCTGTGAAAACAGTCTTTACCATTGTCAGTTTTGCCACTTATAGAAGTACTAGCAGCTGGGAAGCTCTGAACAATCATGGTAGTCAGAGTAAGTAGGAAATGTGAGAGAGAAGGAAAAAATATCTTACTAAGCTGAATTTGGAGAAATGTACTCTATTTTAAAATACCATGCAAGAAGCAAATATTGCCAATGAAAATATCAAGAATGGAAAGAGGAAGAAAGCATCAGCAAGAGATGAATAGAATGTTTATTCTGCAAAAAGGGAAGCGGAAACCCTTCAAGATGAAACCTGTATGTGATCTTATTTTCTACTCAAAATCAGCAGTGCATTTTTAGTGAAAAAAATATCATAGTGGTAATTATAAAGCATTCAATAAATTGCACCTTTTAAGGCAGATTAACAAACCATCCCAATATTGAATCAAGATCCATAAGTGCTAAGCTCCTACCTGCCACTGACAAAGCCAACAAAACCAACCAAAACTTCCCTTGAGAAGAGTTGTCTCAGAAACTCCCTTACTGAAGTTTCTTTTCCCGACTTTTAATATATCTACATTAGTAGGTTAGTGCAAATCCGGAGCCTATTTTGAGGCAAATCTCCTAGTCTATTTACTATGTTTTTCTTTGCATTACAGGGCAGGCTCGAGAAGCATGTGGATGAAACTATACTGATCACATGGAGCACACTTAATACATCCAGCTCAGGGCACCCAGCTAGTTCAAAGAAACGAAACCTCTGAAATGCATACAATATAGATCTCACTTCCTTAGCTGTTTTCCACTATAGGTTTACTTTCATTGGTTGACTCTACTTACCAATGAAGACATAAGCACTGTGGGCAAAACCAAAGATCAGACTAAATGAACTCCAAGATCATGTAGACAATGGTACATCAAATGCTGCATGAAAAGCTCTGTGAATAGTTGATAATCTTGGCTCACTGGCAATGAAAAAATAGGAAAAGACATGTCAGGAGATAACGTTTCATATGAATAAAATAAAAGCATGTATTTCTAGTTATTCATGGTATTAGCTGGTAAAGACAAATAATAAGGAAGTTTTAAAAATAAAGTTATTTAGGTGAAATAGATTAAATAGAAAGTGTGGATGAACAGTGTGCGATTTTTCAGTTCTTTTCAGTTGTTTTTTTTTTGTTTGGTTGGGGGTTTTTTTGCCTCTAACAGTCTCAATACATTTTGATTGCTGAATCTGCTTTGTTTTTCAAAACCAAGTTGTTTAGGCCTAGCTTTTTCTTCAAACTCCTTTCTTTTTAAGGTTTATTTCTCAGATTAGTGAGATATACTCAGAGTTGCATACATTTGTCTTAACTTTTGAACCTATTGTCTGGTTGCTGCCAGTTTAGGAATACTTGTCTTGGAGAGTTGAGGAAGAATGAAAGCAACAGAGAGTGAGTATTCTGTGAGAGTTCAAATCCTTTTAGGCACTGAGAAACTATAAGAGAGAGTTAAGAAAAGCATAAGCGACAATACCATAAGAAAAAAAAAAAAAAGAGAAGTATAAGTGTTTTGAGTAAAGTGCAAGAGACAATACTGTAAGAAATTACACATAACTACCCCTGCTGTTCATGGAATGTAAAGTAGTGAACTAGGTAAATGCTATACAGAAATGATAAATTTAACTCTTAGTCATCAGCAGTAGCATATCAGATAGTTCATTTCATCTCATGGAGACATTACTTGCATTTATTTTCCTAATGGGTTCTGGAGACAGGTTAATGTGGAAATCACCAAATCCTCTGGTTTTAATTCAAATATTGGAAGTGTTTATGTTTTGTTGGGGTCTATTGTTGGTTGTTTTTTTTTTTTAAAAAATACAAATATATATGTCGTGGTTTTACCACAAAAATAGCAATTCTGACAAGAGATGTCTGAGAGAAGTCACACACACACACCCAAAAAGAAAGAAAACACACAAATATCACAGTTTATTTCACACACACCGAAAACCTGACAATAAAGTGCAAAAAAACAGACAAATTAAGCTTTCCCAGGGCCCGTGTTGGGGTGAGAACGCTCCGAAGTAGTGCTGGTCTCTTTCTTGGGCTCCCGAAGAGACGCCAGGATAATTAGAGAAGGCCCGCGACCGATCTGAGGACCTACAGCAGCGCAAGCCCCCACTCGCCTTTCTGAAGAAAAACACTCTGGCAGTTAGAAACCGTGAGCCCCCCTCCCCCTCTCTTTAGCCCCCCCGGGAAGGGATTTCAGTGCTGATGGAAGAGATGTGGTCTTTAAACCCGGGCAATAGCAGCAGATAATCACCAGTCCACCCGCCCCCGGGGAAAGAAAAAAAAAACACAAGGGAAAAAAAAACGACCCCCGAGGAAGAAGTCCGCCCCCAGGAAATCACGAGAAAAATGCAATCCCGAGAGAGAGAAGTCCACTCTTCCGGAAAAAAAAATAATCACAAGAAAACGTGATCCCAAAGAAAAAGAAACAGCTCACCCCGTCGACCCAACCAACACCGTGCTATCGCTGCCATGCCGCTAGCCCGTCCGCACACGCGGGGACGGAGGACGATGCTGCCACCACGGTGAATCCACGCCAAGAGAGAGCGATGGCACCCGCTCTCCTCTTTTTATAGGGGGCCCTGATCTGTGCATGCGTAGATGGCCCCTAGGGGCCAGGCTTTCCTACAATTGGATGGTCGGCACCCCGGGGCCCGCCCCAGCAAGGCCTCGCGCACCCAGTTGCTCATGGGAAATGCCGCACCGTCCGGAAATGATGCGTGGGCTGGAGTGTATTTCCGGTAATGGCGGTGCCCAGTGCCACATGGCTGCCGGAGCTGCTGCCACTCCCCCGCCACCGGGGTAAGGGGGCCTCCGCCGGCCATGCCATGGCTGTCGCTGGGGCCAGCACTGCCGGCACGCACCGCCGGCACCCAGCATGGGCCGCCGACGCAGCCCCGCACAAAGCCCCACACACATGGAAACGCAGTGATGAGCTGGAAGTGTGCCGGCCGAGGGCGTCCAGGATGGCAGCGCGGGCGGCAGTGGCGTGGCTGCACAGCCCATCCCAGCGCAGCCCTCACTGCTCCACGGGGCCGCCCAGCCGTCGCTGGGCTGTGGCTGTCGCTGCCGCCAGTCCCATGAGCGCGGTCGATGGGCTCCCACGCGACCGCCGGGGACCCCGCATGGTAGGAAAAAAGACCGGTTTTACTTTCACTTTCTCCCCACAACAATATAGCAGGCTGAGATGTATACAGTGTCGTTACACTGGTACATAATATATGGCTGTGATCTCCCAACACAACTGCTGTCCTGTTGCAGATACATCCTTCATCATAGTTATAAAAAAAATGAGTATATGCCCCGATCACCTAAAAAATTAAGTTATTTCTCCTTTAAAAAACCTTCTGCAGCAATTGATGACCTCCTTATTTTCATCACAGCATCCATCTAATTGCCATTGTAACTTTAATATTTGCTGGAATTAAGAGAAAGAGGAAGAAGGGAAAAAAGCCAGTTATTTTTCTCCCAGTGTCATCTATCTCTGTGTGCTGTGAATAAGATGCTGCCCTTCATACAGGATAAGAGACTGGAGGAAGTACTCCCCTGGAAAGTGTAATGAATTCACTGAAGGGGATGAACAATTTTATTTTTCCTACAGAAAGAGGCAGAAGGGGTTACCTTCAGCATGCATCTGCAGAGTCAAACTGTTTCATTTGGGATAGATCAACAGACAGATTTCTCCACACCAGCCAAGATGCTGAGCGAACAAACACATTCCTGCCACTACAACATCATCCACAGCTCTTTACAATGTGTGTGCATTTGCCTCATAAAATAAGGACGCTCATCTCTTCAAGTTCCAGCAGACCTAAGCCTTACTGTACTCAAGATTTCAGAAAGATCAATTAGGAAAAAATATTTGTTCATAAAAAAAGATAAGTGTTCTCAATTTTTAGTAAGTTGGTAAGTAGACAAAATAGACTTTCATCTAAAATATTAACAAATATTGTAAGTTTCAGCTTTCACTTCTCTCTCTCCAAGAGAGAAATAAAAATGGGCATGAGGTTATCAGAAGTATTGGGTTTTCTTAAATTTCTAATTAGATATTCTGTATAAGGAGAGCCATAAGAAAATATGATATAAGAATGATGGTATTGTACAGCAAGACGTTGTCTCACAGTGGCCAGGAGCAGATTCCTAATAGAGTCAAGTAATGAAAGATTTTAAGACACCTCATTAGGAGGATTTCCCTGGTAGTTCTTCTCTTCAGTCTTCCAGTTTCTTAAAAAATCTTCAGTTTCTCTCAGAATCTCAAGCCAGCTCTTGTAGCTTTGCTTAATAGCCCTTGATACATCTAACTATAAATGGAGAATTGGTTGTCCCCAGTATGCTGCCTTAGATAATATGAGCCACTAATTTGGTGCTTCCTTAATTCATCAGAATTCTGAATAAAATATAGTAAGATTAAAGATCAACATACAATTTCAGATGTACTTTTTCTATGAACATTTAAATTATTCTTGCACCCTGGAGGGTTTTGACATCTGTAATATTGCTAACATATTATTAATATTTTAGTCTATTAACAAAATATATTAGTATACTAGTATTAATATTAGTAAAAAATTACTAGTATTATATCCGTAATATTAGTAAATTGTTATATCATAAAGTTGTCTCCCACAAAGTCTCATTTATCTGTATAGCTACTATCTACACCCATAAAAATCCTAATAAAAATTATACCCAAATTCTGGAAGTGTTCAAGGCCAGGTTGGGTGGGGCCCTGAAGGGTTGCTCTAGTTGCTCAGGTTGATCTAGTAAATGGCATTCCTGCCCTTGACAGCAGGGAATATGGGCAGGGGGTGGAGCTAGATAATCTTTAAGGTTCCTTCTTAAACCATTCCATGGTTCTATGATCTACACAACACACAGTTTTTCAGTAAACGTTTCTCATCAGACATATCCCAGATATCCTTTCCTATCTGAGATCTAGCCAATGTCTTGCAGCATGTCAGTCTTTTTCCATCTTTTGTAATTGTCACTATCTCAGCACTAAATTTATACACAGATGTGTATGTCTCTAATCTATCACTAAAAGAAATTCTTGGAACCAAACCTGTGCTGATTTATATTGTTCTTGATTTGAAGAATATTTTTTGGAAAACATAAATAATTGAATGCTGCAAGGATATTCATCAAAACATATATAAAATTTATCAATAGGGGAAATAAATGGTATTTCTGGGCCTACTGTATGTGCCATCTGGAATTTCCATATTTTTATGTTTGCCAGAGTTTCATGTTAAAACCAGTTCTAAAACCAAAAACTTCTGAATTCTTCCTCTGATTCCCTTTAAGTAAAAAATATAATTAAAAACTTCAAAATCAATGTCAGAAAAGAAGGGATGAATTGTCATCAGAGAGTCATAGCTGAGAGTAGCTTAAAGATTACGAAACACATTCACTGTAGAGTAAAAAATACTATCCAGGTTGATGTTTGACACTTCTGAATTATTTTCCTTTACTGCTGTTAGCAGACTGAGCTCACTGACTAAATTCCTTTACATTTTCATTTAAACAGAATTTTCAAAAAGCAAATCAAGTTGTCAGAGGACTTAAAGCTCTTTTCTCAGAGCTGTCTAGAAGTCATGGGCTGTGAAGGGCTCGCCCAGGACAGGGCAAGACGACGAGCCTTCACTTAGGCACATGGGCAGGAGTTGTACTCCCATACAGAATGGGGATGCTGCCGTTGCTATTTCTTTTCATAACTAAAACACAGTTTGAGGTAATGCACAACACTACACATATCTGAAGTTTACACAATGACAGCCTTGGTCTTGACTCCAGAATTAACTTATATGTCTTTGAACTCCATGGGTTGTTACACACCAAAACTGTACTGATGTGCATGGCCAAATGTCATCTGTATTTCATAACACTTCAAATTTAAAGGCAGATTCTGGTCCATGACTTAGTGTCAATATGCTCTTGATATTAAAAGGACATTTAATTTTTTAATGAATTATTTATAGCCATTATTTATCAATTAATAATTTAGGAGTTATTTCATTAATTAGTAGATCTTTTTGTTCTTAACCCTCTGTTAAAGTTATTCTTGGCTAATAGTTAATATACCTACTTCAAAAAAATGCTAGAAACAGACCACAATTTCTTCTGTTGTGTAAAAACCTGATAACATGTATAGTCATTCACAGACTTCAGTTTTCTTGTATCAAATTCATATTAAATTTCAGTAACATTGATGTAACAGAGATTTTCAGATTATGGTGTTTTGTTGAGGAGCTGCTGCTTTCGATTAATGAAGAGTGTTTTATAAAACAAAGGAAGCTAAGAAAACATACTTTTATAATACTTTTCTGTTAGAGAAGTGTGGCATCTTAGCTGTTTTAAGAGCTGCATTTGTTGGCATAAAGAGTTAGACTGTCTACACGATACCAGAAAAATAGTATACTTTCTTGTAGTTCACAGAAATGAAAATTACTATCTTTTTGTCAAAGAAAACTCATGTTTGTAGAGAGACAACTTTCATTAAAAATTTTAATTATAGCACTTTAGAAACAATTGTTCTGAAAATCCTTCCTCTTTGTACTATTCTTTTTAATGGAAAGAAAAATGCTATCTTAGAAGAAAATGCTTTCTTACTTTTTCTAATTAGGATTTATCAATTGCCACTTATAAATTTAGTATTGGTACATCCTTCAGTATACAAATATATCTAAGTACATCTAGGTGCTACAAATATTTGAGTATCCTCTAGAAAATGTAATTTATACTTATTTGTGTATGAATATATTAGTTGTACTCTGAAATTAGAAGCCTATTTTTACTTTTCATTTCCTCCCCAAATGTCTCCAGTGCTTTTGTTGTTGTTGTTGTTGTTGTTAAAATACCTCTTTTGCAAAAAGATTCCTGCAAAGTATAAAGGCACATTTATAGAAAAATATATTTCTGTTTTTTCCTCTGTTTTTTCTCTAGAATACCAGAAATTTCCATGTTAGAGGCAGAAACACATAAATTTGATTCCGTAAGGACAACATTAAAAGTTATAAATATATTTGGCCCAAATTAAATGTATTAAATGTATTTCTGGAATATAAGTTTATCCTTTTCTAAGCCTGGATTTCTCACTGGATGCATCTATGCAGTTGTCTTTATATTCAAAACTTAAAATTTTAACCTGAATGAGTCTTGTGTTTTGTAGAGATTGTTAAGTTGACATATATGATGATTTACATTGTCATATAAATGACCACTTATAAAATAATGCATTTCTTCTAGTCATTATGCAACCTGCTTTAAGTCAGTGCAGCTGAAGCTAATGACATTAAATAAAATGACACCAGGAAGGAATCTGTCTGAAGAATGCCAATAATTCCCTATTGTTTGGCAAGTCCAAATTTATTTTGAGTAATTGGTGGTTTCTAAAAGAAAACAGTGATAATTACATTTGTCTCCCAAGTATTTTCTCAGGAAACAGACAAACAGCCTTTCTTGGTTTGTTTTAAGAACAAACACATTATGACTATAAATATTTTCTTATTGACTCTCAAGATGAACTGGGTAAGTAATGGAACAACATGTGATACTTAAATGGTAAATTTTTAGGGTATTTTGCAAAGAGAAAATTAAAGACAGAGTTTACACAAACTGTATAGACCCGGTAGCAATGTTAAACATTGTGCGCATATCCAATCTACTAAAAATAGCCTAGTCATTTTATGCTGTATAGGATAAAAACTGAAAATAGCACCTCATGTTCAGCTAGAAGTGTATATTAAAAGCATGACCTTCAGTCGATTGAGCACTAATCTGGAAAGTAGATTAACATTATTGCAGCCACAGATAAATTTGAGCAACACAATTTTGGGTTTTTTTTGTGGGATATTTGGCACAATTTTAATAAGTACTTCTTTGATTTTCAAATAAAATGTACATTTCCCAAGACATATATAGGATTGTATAATGTTCTTCACTGCAGCACTACTGAAGATGGCTCGTTATAAACAGGGAACTTCACAGACATATTACTTTGTAAATGTTCTGAATTTAAGGTCTGATACAAAATTGGTTGTGGACTATTATGACTAGTTTGCCATAGTTGCTTGCTAATAATGATCACAAGATATTTGTTTCATTGTTAAATGTGTATTTAATATTTAATATTCATTTAAATATTTTATAGAGGTTTACAAATAATTTTCTCATAAATAACCATGAAGTAACTTGAGTATTCTAGAAATGGCCTTTGTTATACATTACGATTATAACCTCATTGTTTGATGTTTCATTCACTGTCACATTTGAAACTGGAATAATCTAGAAAAATGTTCAGTGTTTTCAACAGTTACTCATTGATAAGGATGAGGTTAAGGGATACAGTCATGTATAAAGGTTATGATCCATAAATTCCTAACTTGTTTCTGGACATAGCTATGTAGTTTTAATAACCTGATAATACATATAGAAAACTGCATAAGATATGTTTGACATCATCAGAAGACAACAATACAAACAGTAGAAGTGTAAGAATTTTATGTCTTTATACTGAGTAAAAAAAAAAACAAAAACAGCAAGAATTGAATATGCAGTAATTTTACTTTTGTTTTCATAATCCATACTTCTGAAAATAGTCTACAGGCCAATGAAGAGTTCAGCTTTCTTATCCATTCTATTTAGACATCATAATTTTACTAATGTAGATTTTTCTCTCCTAGAAGTGAATAAGACTGTTGAAATATACCTGTCTGAACTAATAGTTCATTATACTTTTCATTGAGCATTTCCTGTACTTGTTAAATTCTTTTGGTACTCAAGTAAATTTTTTAGAATAATTCCTGGGAAAAAATCAACTACCATAGTTTCTTACTGCAAGCACTTCCAGAATTTAGGCAGAAGATTATGTTTCTCCCTTCAACAACAGTAAATTTACATGTTTCACTCATGTTACTACAATGACAAAGAGTAATGAGCTCCTAGATGTTATTGAATGCTCTTATGCATCCAACCACACAAAGAAGGTTTAGTAAGTGGATCAACAGTTTTTATGCTCTTAAATTCCATTTTAGATAGTTGGAAAAATATCAAATAATTAAAAGTAAATATAAATACAGAGACACAGCAAAACCAGTATCAGCAGAGGGAGAGAAGAAATAGTCTCAAGTTGCTTCAGGGGAAGTTTAGATTGGATATTAGGGGAAAAAAAGGGTTCTCAAGCACTGAAACTGGGTACTCAGGGAAGTGTTCAAAAGGCATGTTTTTGAGGCTCTTGGGGATATGATTTATTAGTGAACATGGTGGTGCTAGGTTAATGGTAGGAATTGAAGATATTAAAGGTCTTTTCCAACCTTAATGACTCTACGATTCTCAGTCTAAAAATCTCATGTAGGTTTTGCTCGAGAGACACAGCTATAGAGAGTGATGTTCCACAGGTCTGAAAACAATTAGCTCCCACGAGTCTGGAACAAATGGACCGCATCCTCAACTCCTTTAAATTGAGGTATCTCCCCTGAGTTTAGTGCTCCTATTTTGATCCTGTCACAAGAACAATAGCAGCAACGTGACTTTTAGAATAAATGCACTTCAATATTCTTCCAAGAACATCCATATAAATGTGATTTAGGGAAAGCATTGTCTTCACTGAGAGCTGAAGACTGTTGAAGAACCTGTTGAAGTAGCATGTTGTCTACTCATACTCAATATTTAATGGGACTATCTTTATTATTTACCATATGTAAGCATGTATTCTGCTTTATCAGTGCCTGTCAACTCTATGGAAATACAATGTACCACCTGCACTCATGAGATCATTTTTAATTCATCTTGTAACCACAATACTTCTGTAGAGTACTTGAAAACAGAGGGCAATTACTTGCATCTTCATCTTTTTGCTTGAAATTTGTGGACTTTACAAGAAAAATTGTCTTCACAGGGCCTTGATTTAAAAATTAATAATTGCTTGAAAGCATCCTCAGAATAGAGCATACAATATTCACAACAGGAAATATAAAATATAGCTCATCAATACACAGCTTTCTGAGCTTTTTGCCAAGTTATGGCATATATACTGATTGATTAATAAAAGGTAGAAGCAAGGCCAAATTCTGGATAGCATATTCCAGTGAGACTAGAACTACTTCTTTGATTAACTCTTGAATCTGCGCTTTTTCTTTAGTTTACATGATTGTGTAACACCGTGTTGTAGGTTGGAAAGGATAAAACCGTTCCTCCCCACCACTCCCTGACGGGACTGTCCGCGGTCCCGCACTGTCGCGCCCGTGGAGACCGCATCGGGAACGGAGCCGCCGCGTGCGCCGGGAGCCACCGGGGGCTGCGGGTGATGGCGCCATGATGGCCAGCGGCAG
>VYZS01099212.1:0-23214 GCA_013400695.1 Neodrepanis coruscans | reverse complement strand
GATCTCCCCAAACATCTCGTTGCTGTGATAACACCAAGGTTTGTAAGGGATGCCAAAGGCTAGTTGCCAAGCCATTGCTTTNATACCAATAGCAATGAGCCAGGTGATACAACATGGTATTAATAGCTCTAAAGAAATCTTCACAGAAACAAAACAAACCTAAATCAGATATCACCAACCAGAGGGAGAAGAATCAATCACACATTCCTTGAAAAACAGCAGCTCACTGCTCAGCATCAACAAAAGGTCAAAAAAACAATGAACAGTTACTACAAAAGATACAAAGGATAAAGCAGGAAGCATTACCATACCACTTAAAAACCCCTAGGGTTTGCCTCCTTTTTGATAACCAGACTCTGTCCCCTGTCATTTCAGTTCAAAAAGCATATTATACTTGAAATTACTTTCTGTGAACAACGAGAACAGTTGGGTTTAGAATAGCTTCCTCACAAGCACAAATTTACAATTTTCCAGCTGCACAGAATAAAGGCTCAGGTATTTGAAAGGTCCATAAAGTCACAAGTGGCATGAAGAAGAGAACTAGAGAATGACCACCAACTCTTCTTACAACAACAGAACAAGGCCCAGTTAAATTTAGAATTCTCTATCATGGGGTAGTGTAAAGTTCAAATGGACTAAACGTGGGGAAATTATACTCATGTAGGATAATCATATCATCACTTATTAAATGTATGACAGAGGGCAACACCAAACATTTACCCGGCATCTGATTAATAGCTGATTGCAAAAGGTTTTCTGCAGCCATGGGCATCTCCTAACAGAGGGTAATGGTCCTGCACTTCACATGCCACAAATCTATGGCATACCTGGGTACAGACTGATATGATTCAAGAGATGACTATGAGAATGAATAGATTAAGAAAACAAGTTAGACTTTTAATCCTGAGGGCAATCTCCAAGAGTGTGGAGAGTACCAAGGATGTACCACTCCACACGTGATCTTTCTCCATGGGTGGATCACAGAGGGGCAGAGAACGAGGAGCACAAAGCAACCTGCCCCCTCTGACATCCTGCAGATTAAGAAAATAACAAAACTCTACCAGGACTTGTCAGCATGATTTCCTTGTCCAAAAACGGGTCAGAGCAATGGTAAGCACATAAGATAATGTGAGAGTCAGAGAGATTAGATGGTTGGCTCAAGATGACAAAATCCAACTGAGGCAAGGAAAATGAGTTGGGGAAACTATTTTCTCCTGAAGTTAAAGACAGCAGCTCCAAACCACGATCCGAGGTCATGAAAACACAGAAAATTTAGGAGCCAAGCTACAAAGCTGTCAAATACACACAATATCAGAAGACTGTAGGAAGCAAGAGGGCCATGAGGAAAGGCAAGCAAAGTCAAATATGTGAACTTGGACATTTCTGAAAACCTGCTCAGCAGGCAACATGGGCATTCATCTCTGAGTATAGGGCACAGGGGGAGAGAAAGGGAGGCAGCTGTGATGTGTATGGGAAGGAAAAACCCACCCAGTGACATTCTACCCTTTCACAGGCAATCTGCTACTTAAGAGAAGGTAGCAATTTATTGGTTTGACATATGACAACAGCAAGACAAGACTAGAGGCAAAGTAAAACATATTTTTTCATCCCTTACTCATCTTGCAGGGGAAGAATGTGATATGTATGCAGTCAACATGCAACCCAAACCCACGCACCAAACAACTATTGTGCCTTCTTCCATAAGGCAGAACAACTTCCAGGACTCAGACCACAGCAAGGAAGAACAGCATCTCTTCTGGTCCTACCAGTACCTGACAGGAAACTAGACCTGACCTATAAATGCTTCTTATTAATCCTTACAGAACACAAGAGCTACTGTGGTCAACTCACATAAAGTTAAAATTCTTTTATTTAAGTAAAGAACTCTAAGTTGGCAACACCGCAGAGCAGGAACTCCCACCTCTTGCATTTAGCATGCAGAGCTCAGCAGGCCTCCTCCCCCCTTTGCTCTCCAGCAAGGAGAGGCAAATGGGAAACCAACACACCAGAAAACAGAGCTCAGGACTAAGGGGGCATGAGAAGGAGCATTACATGATCAGCTATTCTGCTCAGTGCCTAAAGCATTCCCAGTATTATAACTCCAGGATGATCAGCAATTTTAAAGTATTTAAGACTTCTTTAATGATTGGTGTTGTAAAACAAGATGATTTATTAGTTTCTATGGGCCGGGAAAGACTAGGATCAACTGTTCCAGTTAGGTTAAGAACAACTAAAATAAAACAAGAGTTCACAAAGAGATACTCTGAAGCTGTAATTACATTCTTCCCAGAAATTCCTCCAAGTCCAAGCATAACCCCACTTGAATGTAGTTAGGAGCTTTATACAGTGCTTTGGAAGGGAGCACAGGCAAGACCTGAAGCACTGTTACCCCGAATGCAAGTCAAACCCAGGATCATCTGAAAATTAAGTAGGTTTGCAGATCCAAACATTGTCAAATCTGCTGTTGCTTGGTGAAGCAGCAAGTGCATTATGAACATTACAATCCACTGTGGCAATCCTTTTCTCCTTTCACTGGATTTGATGCAGTACATTATCTACAAAAACATTAACAAAGGGGATTTGCAGCATTAGGTTCTCAGCCTTCTCTGTAGCTAGGATACTTTATAATACCCTGCCTGATTAAAACATGAGCCTATTTAAGACTAGTTTGGTGTATCATCCACCCATACCAGCTGTCTCCCTGTCGCTGAGGCAGAGAAGAGCAAGGACAGGGCTGGATCAGAGACAGTGGGCGTGAGGAAGGAGGCATTGATCCTTTAGGCACCTGCATACACTGGTTGTGAAGCACAGACAGCACAGCTGAATTCACACAACACCGAGCTGAGACCACCAGATAAGTTTTAGATGCCTAGAAATCATGGTTATAGCTTTCAGAACTGCTGAAATTAAACAGGTCAAGAAGTTAGAGCCTCCATTTTCTTCCACCTCCTGACAACAGGAGTATAAATGAAACCTCCTGTCTCTGCTACCTTCCCAGCTACTGCTGCAGGGAGGAACAGCACTTCACAGCACCAGACATAAATCCAAATGCAGGAATAAGCACAGCTGTGCCACATTTCTCTTAAGTGAAAAGAACTGTTCAGAAGCATGTTCTGATTTGCCACAAGAGTTCAGAGACTCAACAGCCTGAAGTCCAGTTATTCACTCTAACACAGTTACATATGACTTCATTACACAAGATCTCTCTGCCATTACTTTTATTGACCAGGAGTAGCAGAAGGTCTATTAACATTTGAGTCATGGTTTCAAAGCTAGCTCGAGTTTATGCATCCTCAGATTAGAGCAGAAGCCTGAGTAGTGCTTGGCACTGATATCAAGGTTCTATAGCCAAACAAGATCAAGGTCTGTGATGAGCCTGAATGTTTTAGTCACTTATATTGAGCATTTTTACTTGGGGCACATAAAGTCCTTGATGAGAATAGGTGTATCAGCCTCTTACAGGAATACTTCTTATACTACCTTGCTCTTGAATTCTGGCCAGCATCAGCACTGAAGTGAGATGTTCTCAACTCTTCCCTAGCAAATGAAATTATTCCTGCAACCTGAGAAATACAGAGTTTGGCATGAAGTGTTCATTTTAGGATTTTACAACTGTAGATATTGTGAATGCATCTGATTAGCAGCTGTGGACCTGCTTAGGCTTCTGGTATCCATAAATCCCCAGGGTTTTTTTGCATTAAAGCTAGTATTTGTGATCTTGTAATCAAAGGATATAGGATTAATTTAACACTAAGGTTGTACACTGATCACCCAGCACTGAAGCTACACAGCTTATGCATCAGCTTTAAGTTACCCTAAAGAATTAGCAACTTACAGCCCCTCACTAAGCAGATCAAACCAGCACAGCACAGGCTGAGAATTTGGCTCCTGTCTTGCTCAGGTGAGCTCTGCTATCCTGAACCACATGTAGATACCCTGCCATGAGCTGAGGGTGCTCCTCTGTGACATCCTTCACTCAGGCCATGCCTAAACCAGGTCACAGGAGACACTACACAGATGGCTTCTGTTTTGAACAACATGGTGAATATTCAGGAATATTTAACTCACCTTCCTGTACCAACACACTCTTCCAGAAGCAACGGGAACCTCATGCAACTGGCAAACAAGCTACGAGACTCAAACTAAACACCTCAGGGCTCTAAACATGTTGACTATGAAATTCTTTAACCTTAGCCCTCAAAACCAACTGAAACAGATTTTGTTTGTGGAACAGCCTGTTTGCAGTGTGTGGGTCAGACCATAACTCACTATTCCTTATCACCAGGATATGAATGTTCAAAAACTGAGACATCTCTGTCTCAAGGCATCAGAGCTCCCTGCAGATAAGTGAGTTTTGACTTGTTTCAAGTTAAGGTCTCCAGTACTTTGGGATAAGTACATTTAATACTTCTGGCAGCTCTTGCAACTGCACACTGAGTTTCTGAAACTGCCAAGGGGCAAAACATCTCCATCATTAATATTTAACACTGCAATGGAAAAGATACTTCAAGTCTTCCTTTCAGTGGTGGCTACTCTGCTCCTCTTTTGGTCATGAGCAGTCTGATTTGAACAAAGGAACTGCAACCAACAGCAGGCAAAGACAGTAACAGTATGTGGTCGGGTTTTATCATGTGGCCAAGATTTAGAAGACAGCACTAAGGAAGACAGTCAAGCTCCCATGGAAGCTGTGAATTATCGAGAATATCAGTGATACCCTCTAGAAAATGTCTCTGCCCCATAAAGAATTCTAGCTTTTTGTTCCCACTGTTAAGTGGGAGGTTTCTCTGATACCACAAACCCCCCCTCCAAGTTTCAGGTAAACTTTTGATACACCACTGGCTGTGGATATGCTGCTTTTTCAGGTAGTGAATGCACACACAGAAATGGAAGACAAGGTAGAGATATTGCTTCTTCAGTGTGGTTATAGTGCCATCCTAAAACATTCACAAAACAAGACCAGGATCTTCTGTCAAGTCATTCTTGACAAAGTCAGTTGATTCTCTGTGATCACTTTGTCAGTGAGTGTTTTATTAGCAGAAGTTCAATGGTAAAACAGCTTGACAGAACAAAACTGTAACCAATACATTCAGTTATTTGAGGACACCATGGAATTAATGCATCTTTAGAAAGTACCATCAATGTTTGCTTCTAACTGTGTTCAAAGTTCCCAAAGATAACAGAACTGCTGACAAAACAGATTTTAAAGTTTTGCTTTCATTTGACTTCAAAAAGTAAAAAAATCCTGTGTTTACTTAGTTATGAAAATATGGAATCTTCTGGGAAAATGCAGATATCTAGCAGCTTCAGCTACAAATAGAAGCTTACAGTTAAGCTGTCTAGGACTGCTCTAAGCACAGAGTACAAAGGCAGTACCCAAGCTACATTCACACTCCAATTTTTGAACCTGTTGTTCAGCACAGTTGATTCAGACACTTCAGATGCTTCAGAGAGGTTGAGGCTGAATTGATCTTACTATTAAACACTCAGACAGGGATAAATCCCTTCAAAGCTATCAGTGCTTGAAGGATTTACATCAACTCCAACAAGTTCTGATCACATTCCCTGCTGTCTTTGGCAAAAGATGTCAGAGACAAACCTGAAAAACAAGAGATCAAGATGAGGACAAGAGTATTAGTAGGGCTTCTGATAGCTATAGTTAGCAACACATTTTCCCTGCATGTTTGAAGCAATGTCTGCAGTTCCACACTGCCCAGTGCCTTGAAATGCAGCCATTTCCACTTGAGGTTTATCACAGATGCAGTCATTATGCTTCAGCAGCAAGACCCTAATCCTGAGCAGTACATCCAGTCAGAACCAATTACAGCTTGGAATACAAATTGTAAATTAGTACCCTGAGATCATTAACTTTGGGACTCAAATTCCAAGAATTGAGTTCACTGGCATTGTATATCATGAGAACAAGCTGATTCTATAGCCTCCTCTATTGTGAGCATAATGGAGTAGGAAGCAAAATCCTCACCTGCCTGATGTTCCCTAAAACAACATCTACATTTGAGAGAGGCCTATTCCAAAGCCACTTCAAGAACAGATTATTTATCTTTTTAGTTTGTCATTTTATAGTGCATTCCCTGGACACAATGCCCTCCTCAGGACACAATGCTTCCATGAGAAAAACTACATGCAATTACTTCAGGTACAACTGGAAGGGCACACAGGCATTCTGAGAACAGGAAGTCCTAAAGGCACAAGTATAAATCAATATTTCAAAACATCCCTGAATTATCATTCAGTGGTCAGATAACAGCTTCTTACAGATGAAGACCGACTGTAATGCAGGCAGGAAGTGCACCTACAAGTTACTGTCATCCAGCCATGCCCTCACATACAATATGCCCAATCAGGATGGTACTGATTGGGGAACATGGGAACACATAGTTAAGACTCTTTCTTAAGATACAATAAGATCTCCAAAGACTGAAAAATCAATTGTTTTAAGAACACACTGCAGACACTTAGTCATGAGGTGAATATATGCATTCACAAGCTGAATAAATTTTTTCTTGAATTTCAGTCCCAGAGTGCCTATTTCAGAGGTCCATATTTCTATAGCAACATTCCCATTAAGCACCAGGAAACATTGGATTAGACCTACTTATATTGCAGAATAATTTCAATTACAATTCCAGGAAGCCTATTTGAAAAGCTCCTGTCTTTCAAAGAAGTGATCTCTCAAGCTGTGACCAAGTAGCATTTAAGCTTCCAAGGAAAAAATTGCAAGTTCTTTCTTGTTATTGTCATGCACACACATTACAGCATCCTTTCAGCAGGAAATAAACACCAGTATGGAGGTTTCAGGACAGAAAATGCAGAGTTGAATATAACACTCATGCCATGCAAAGAAGAGAGACACAGAAAAAGGCTCTGACCTTGGCTCAGTAGCAAAACAGGTCTTTCATCTATAAAGATCTTGATCATAAAACCAACTGGACTTGTCTGCTTCAAGTTAAGAAGGATGCAGAAAAACGCAGCAATACAGGCAACAAAAAAACCCCCATGAGTCATGTTAGTAATCAGTTAAATGTACCTGTAGCCCTGTCAGAACCAGCCATCACCACTGGCCATGGACCAGTGGTCCCTGACTACTGTCCTCAGGGGATACAGGATTCTACCTCACCCTGTGAGGTACCTGCACAACATTCTAGCGAGAAGTCTATCTCGTGCAGTATAAATCTGCTGCAAAACAGTCCCAAACCGGCATTCCACAAAGATCTGAAGTGAGGGGTGAAGTAACACCCTTAATCTGCACGTAGCTTGCTCCTGGCAATACAGATCATGCTCACAACTTTGTCATTTTCTGGTCAGGCTACTTCATGTCCTGAGCCAGGTCTTCTACAAGAAACTTCAGAGTCACAACATCTCTACTGATGGTATTAACTCAGTTGTCCAAATGAGTTCCACTACAGCTTAACCCCTCTGTGTGAACTGCTGTGTCCTCATCACATCAGCCCTTCCTTGTGTTCTGTCACCAGCTGTGCCAAGTAAGGCATCTAAGACAATCCAGGTTCATAAAATACATGGCAGCAAAGGACAGACTCCCTTCTCTTCCCTCAAAATACCATTTTTCTAACAGCATCTACCCCTTTGTTACAGACAGAAGGGAAGTGCTTGACCCAACAGATCAAGCTCAGCCTTATGAAAGGGAACTCTTTGCTCTTCCCTGTTCCCAAAAATATGAAGCATCCCAACAACTGATAAGTATGCTGCTGAAACCAGACCTTGTTTCAACTGGTAATGAAGAAACTCAGTACAAACATGAGCATCTAACTGAGAAATAAGGTGTTATGAATACAGATTCTTTTACTTAATCTTAGCGTTCTGCAAGTAAACAGGATTTAATCTCACCGAGATGCAGAAGCACATGCAGACCTTTTGGTGTCTATGGAGAGTATATATCCAAGCTGCAAGGCCAGCAAAACAAAAAGGGTAGAAATTAACTCAACCCTGGCATACTGAACAAGATAAGCAGTAAGTGAAGTGGGCAACCCATCAGAACCAGATAAACAAGGTAAGTTCATTCCTCTACTCAGAAAGGCCAAACAAGATGAAGTTCAAGGTATGAATGTGGGCAAGCCATTTTATTGCTTGCAGAGGTTCTGTAAAATTTGCAATCCAATTATCTGGGTCTACTTCCCTGTAGTCATAGGCAGCATATCAAATGGTAGAAGGGTAAACAAAACCACAGCAACAGAGTTAGGCTGACCTGAAGCTCCCTCAGGCAGGACAGACATGCAGGACTTGGCTTATTTTCAGTCTTCAGAAAAAAATCAAATACACTGTTTTCACGATTTTATTGATTTAAAACGTGCAGAGGTAAGATAAGGATTTTCTCCTTTAAAAGTTAAACCCTGATTAGACAATAAAGACCAACAGAGATAACATACCATGATTACTGCTGAACTCCACTGCCACTGGTGAGGAAACAGAGCTGCCTGCCAATGGCATCACTGTTGTCACCAATAACGTGGCAGAGCAGATTTGCTACTGGACAGGGCAGGGTGGATGGCAAAGCCCACGACACCAACACAATAAACACGATTAAAAAGCTGCACCAGGACTCCAGAGAGCTCTTGGCTGTGCATCAGTGCCTGCTCTAATGCAAGGAGACACCACCTTCCCCCAGACATTGTCAGCAGCAGTGTGCTGAGTCATAGAGCCTGTGGGGACACGGGAGCTGCAGGGCCTGTGAGCACACACTGCACTCAAAGTGCTGCAGAGCCGATCGCTCCGATGGCAGAGAACAGCAGTGCAGCACTGCTGGGCCACAGAAACATCCTGAGCCCCTGGGAAACAAGGTGAGCCTCAGCTGAAGTACACAGTGTCTCAGCATCTTGCATAACACAGCAAAGCTTAAGCCTTTTCAAAAGTCTTCACGATTCTTCCATACAAATACATGGAGTTCCCCCATTTCCAACCCTCTCCCACTGCTGCTGTCACAAGCAAAACATATGGAATGATCAGCAACACATCTGCAAGGATCCTGTCATTGCCAAAATCAGATATAGGCAGTATTGACTTTATATATATACACTGTAGATTTTTTCTGAAGCCAAACAAATATCTTGATCCCTATGTGTGTCAGTCCAGAGAGTATTTCAGGAAAGTTAAGAAGAGGATACACAAGAAAATATTTCAGTGCTAACATTCAGAGCAGCTCTCTTTAATCTTCTTCAACTGGCACAGGTTATTAGTTTCAGACCATATCTTTCACCAGTGTGGGTGTTTCCATTTATCTGAGCATTTTCCCCCCCTACAGCATCTGTTACACGAACTCTTCTCAGTGAAAACTATCTCTAGAAATTAGAAGTTCAGAACAATGAGAGGCTCTAAACCAGTGGTTATTTAAGACCCAGCTCCCAAAATAAACCAGAATTATGACAGCACCTCACCCTGCTAAATACACAGGTGTACAAGAAAGTGTTCAACACTAATTACTTCCACCTGAAAGTAAAAAGTCATGCCACTAGAGCAAGATAGACATCTGCTTCAGAAAATTAATCCCTCAGAAAACCATGGCATGATTAAGAGTTTTTTCAGCTGCCAACACTGAATGGTGCATGATTTGTGCAGAGTTCTTCACTGCTCTCATGGGGTTGCAACGATTCTCTAAAATTCAAAGGCCTGCAACATTTCCTTAATTCACATCAATATCTGAACACAAGAAAAAGAAGTATGTTTTGTTCAAATGTTACTGAAAAGCCACACTTAAAAGGGAAAATGCTTAACAGGGGCTCAGAACTGCTACTAAAATAGCCACAGCATCCCTTGGAATGACCTCTCCCACACAAGAGGCAACATCCATTATTGACCTTCAATGCAGTGAATCCATATACAGCTGGCACAGCAAAAAGCCTGCTGTATGTAAGTCAGTAAGCATAAGGACTGCAAAAGCAACAAGGAAAGAATAAACTGACCTTATGTTTAGCGTGCTGAAAATTTGACTCTTCCTGCTCTTCATGCTGCACCGAGTCAGCTCTGTCCCTCACACTCCTATACCCAGGACTGGGTATAATGTACTCTTTTCCTATGTCGATGTCTTTCATCTTCTGTAAACGCCAGGGTTTACACGTGTATTTTCACCTCAAATATCTGAAAAATAATTAAATCCCACTTCATTTCGTGCTGCGCCCAATACACTGGTTACTTGTAGCCATCTGTTTTTAAGGGTTATTTTCAAAGTGAAAATGAGTAAGCAACTGGAGAAGAGTCACATTACAACAGGACCGTAAAAACATGACTTTGGAAGCCCGTACAAGACTAACTTCTTGTGAACTAGTTTAAACATACCCTGAGGTAACCAAATAGTACAATGACCCTCAATGCACTGGAGTGCTGTCATACTTCCTCTCCCAGATGTCTGAAACACAATTATGCAACCTGACAGATTAAAGTAACAGCTACAGCATTTACCTGAGACCCTGAGAAACCTGACTTGGAAGGTCAAATCCCAAAAATCTTCTGCTAGTGTCTTTAGTTGCACATACCCAACAGAGGTATAATCAACAAAGGTTTATCAGCACAAAGTTTTGCAAAACTAATCTCTCTAGAGATATCGCTTGATAAAACAATTCATTGCACGCATCCTTGAGAAAAATACCTCTCTTCTCTCCAGCATCGCTCACTCCATAGGGTTGAGCCATCGCTAAGCACTGCCGTGCTCAGGAGTGAGTCACACCCCCAGCGCTGCGGGCTCTCACCCGCTCTGACAAACTGTAAGGTCAGGAGGAGAACCAGAGGTCCCCAAAAACAAAACCACCGCCCGCTGCGAGACGCTGTTTTATAACTCCCCTTTATCGCACCCTGCCGCTGCCCTGAACCAAAGCGGCGGCAGATCCCCGGCCGGATCAGGGCTGGCGGCTCCGGGCTCCCCCGCGGGGCTGACACGGCCCCGCCACCGCCCCGCAGCCCCCGGCACGGCGGGGCCAGGGCTCCACACCCGTGGGCTCCGGGGGACAGCCCCTCCCTCGGCCAGACACCCCCCGGCACCCCCCCAATTCCGCCGCACCAGCACAAACACGAGAGCCCCCGTTCGCCTCCCCTGCACAGGGACAGGCACCCCCCGCCCGCAGCCGGGGCGGGCGGAGGCACCGCGCACCCCCCGCACAGGGGGTGAGGAGAGGGAACTGCTCGGCCGGTTTGCTGACAGGAGAGGGGACGACAAAGCCGCCCCCTCACCTCGCAGAGCCGCTCCCACCCCGGCACCAGTCCCGCTCACCTCCGCCCGCCGCCGGCCCCGCTGCGGCTCCCCCGCTCCGCGGCCGCGAACCCAAACAACGCCGCTTATAGCGGTTCCGGCGTCCCCACTGCGCCTGCGGCCGGGCGCTGCGGCGGCCTCTCCGCCCCGCCGCCCCACGGGAGGTGTAGTCCGCGCCTCGCTCCCGGGCGCCCACTGGATGCGGGTCTAGAACTACGTTTCCCAGAAGGCGCCGCGCGGGCCAGCTCCGTTCGGCCGCGCGGCAGCGCAGCGCGATGCAGTGCTGCACAGCGCAGTGCCGTACCGGGCGATACCGTGCAGTGCGGGTCCTTTCCACCGAGCCGCTACGGCTGGGGAGGGGCGAGGTCCGTTCTGTCTGGCCATCGGCAGGCAGGGTGGAGGGGCAGGCGCCGTGCTGCGGGAAGGAGGAGGAGGGTGGCAGTTCCCCTCCGGTTTGCAGAGGCAAAGCGGCGGCGGCCGGTGGCCGCCCCTCCCCGCCGGACCGTGGGTTGCAGCAGCCTGTCAGTCGCTTATCTACAGCCCCTGGGCCGGGGAAAGTGCGGCCCTGCCCTTATCTGGGGCTTAGCCTCGGCCACAGCACCGCTCCCGTGCCCCGTTCCGCCCGGCAGGCGGTTCCCGAGGAGCCGGGCTGGGAGCAGGACACGCTTCCCGTGCCAAGCCCCGGTTGTGCCCCTCCAGCTCCCGTTCGGACCAGCTAAAGGGACGGTGAACTTGTCCCAGGGCTCTCCCAGAGGAGCTTTGCCCGCTGAAAGGGATGGGAGCTGTGGCTGTGTGGGGATGGCTGAGGTCCAGCAGCCCTGCTTCCCAAAACTGTGTGATACAGGGTGTCCAGCCCCCGCCTCAGGGGAGTCAATGAAGGAGGAGATGGACACAGCTGCATTTCCTCTCACAAAGGGCTGTAAATATCCTTAACAAACCCTGAGCTGTAGCTTCTCCCCTGCTGCTTTTAAATACCCTGTCCTCAGCTGACATCTTCCTTCCACCAGCCAGATTTGGCCGATGTCTCTTTTAAGTGGTTTATATAACGAGAGCCTGTTTGCACCGCAGTCCTTGCTCTCCTGTCAGGAATATTTGTGAGAGTCAATTTGATAGAATCGCTGAAATAAACTCAGGTAAAGATGGGAAATGGGAATCTGGAAATAAAACTGGATTACAATATACCCTCCAAGCCCATAAGCCAGCAGTACAGGTAAAACGTGTCACCGTGCAAGCAACAATTCAAGGACACCCTTAAGGTACCAGAGAATCTCTGCAGAGCTCCCTGACACATATGGTCACACAGCCTGCAGACCTCCAACTCCATTTCTGGAAAAAATGAGAATCAGCTCTATTGCAGGTGCCCTAACATTCTGGGACAGACAGACAGACAGACATACCTTTCCATGGTATGGCAGCAGAGAACACAAGTAGCTGCTGCATTTTCCTGCAGTCTGTTCCCCAGGACTCACAATCATGCAGTTTCAGATTGTTTGAATGACATTTTATTGGAGAAGAAGTTGCAAGGTGCACTTCATGCTTTGTAAACGCTGTGTCCCAGGAAAAGGTGGATTTTAAGAGAGAACTCAGGAGGCAATTTAGAGTAAGTCTCTCAACAGACATTAAACTGACCTTTTCCTGCATCAAACACACTGGAGGGTAGAGTTGAGTAGATGTGCAATTACTGAGCCATGCAGTTAAACAGCATAAACAGAAAGGACAAAGTATGAATGATGGGGAAAATTAAACTGTGTTAAAGCTTCAAGGTGAGTCACTTTTATTTTAGGATGTTGACCTGAAATTGTTCTGAGTGTGAGTGTGTCTATAGCCCCTGGAAAGCAGTAAGTGCTGCTTTTTGGAGGTGGCTAGCTGTTTGTGAGCTGACGGTATGCTGAAGCCCAAAGGCTCTGCATCATGTGCCTGGAGAGGAAGAACATGAACCATTATGCCAAAGTCATTATAAAACATGTTCAGAAAGACGAGCAGAGAGTGTTGTTTAAGCCAAGAGAGCCAGGGCCCTGCCTACGCTTGTTCTGTCCTCTATTTCTCCTATGCTGGAGTAGATCTGAGAGTAAAAGGGAGGACATAAGTGCTAGTAGAAAGCTGCTGGTAAGTAATGATGTGTACACACCACTCAGACTAGCTCTGGGCAATGGGCCGGCAGCAGCATCAGCAGTGTTTTCACACCTGTGGTCCTGAGAGTGTACATACTCCCTGAGTATGATGGTGGGAGGAAAACGCTTATGTAGGCATAACCCACTTTTTAGTGTGTCACGAGTCCCCTCCAGCATTTGTTCTAAAGGCTATAAATGTACTGGTGCTACCAGCCAGAGGAGTTACATCTTTAGCTCCAGTGGCAGCAGCTAATGCTTTTAGTGCTACGAGTCCCGGATTCACCCCTGAGGGATGGCAGCTGTTACATAAACACGGCCTGTACAGTATTAAAACTTACCCTGATTCAAGACCTGGGATTTGCTGTAATCAGCCCTGGCTGCATAAGAAAATCAGAGCCAGACCAAAGAGCCAGTAGCAGCTTCAAAGCCAAGACCTACAGATTATGTAGGTGAGGAAGCAACACTTGACAATTAGTTTTTTTAGAGGTCTCTAGAATCTGCTCCCCTCCAACCCAAAACAAACCTCAGCAACAAATGCAAAGCATTGTTTGAAACAAGCTGATTTGAGCCATTGGAGCTGAAAATAGAGCATCTCTGGTTTGACCAGGAAAACCGAGGCTGAGTTTATGGGAGTGTTGATCTTTGTTTATCTCTCTTTCCTACTACATCTTTCCCCATAGGATCTGAGGACCTTCTTCTGCCTTTTGTGGGATTGGAGCATGTGCTGCGTGGGTGACTCAACTGAGCTGAACCTTGGACAGAAACAGAGAGACAACCTTCAGGAAATGTCCTGAGCTTGAGGAGCATGGCTGCACTCAGTGCTCAGCATTCAGTTTCTCATCACTGCAATTAAGACCAGCATTCAGACACACAAAACCCTGTCACACAACTGTGAAGCAGAGAATTTCTTGTGTGCTGATGGGATCCAAATGCCTGGTGAGTCCAGAAGACTTTGGCTACACAGGTTGAGTGAGGGATTGATGGGGTGGTGCAGTCAGTGTTTTACTACTGCCAAAGCAATAGCAAAATCAGGTCTTTGCCCTGAAGGAAAAGCTGCCCCCCAAAGAAGCAGCACAGTGTGATTGGAATGATGTCCATGGAATTATGTGGAATACCAGGAGATGCCTTGGGCTAACAGGAGTGGACAGCTGTCATGTCAGACTTGCCAACTGCCCAGTGCCTCCTTTCAGACCTATGGGTTCTGCAAACTGGCTGGGGAACACAACATGCTTTGGTCAGTGTGGATGGTCCTTAAGGAGGAATCTTCCTTTGGCACAAATCTAGACACCACTGTGGAGAGCAGTTCTTCTTCCTCTCTCAAATCTCTTTTCCTATGTACCTCATACACAAAGGACATCTTCTTCTTATCTTTCCCCACTGGGATGCTTGGTCCTGTGTGCTGAGACTTGCATTTTCAGCAGGAGTTTCCTGAGTGTGTCCCTCCTGATGAGCATGCTGACAGTTGTTATGCTTGCTATGCTTTTTTACTCTCTTGCTGATCAGAGCTCTTGACCATGAAGTGCAGAACTCAGAAATTAAGAGGACAGCTCAAGTAAAAGTCCCATGACCAAATTTAGCCTGTAGCACAGCAAACCATAAAAAGACCAGAAATAGGGAGGTCAGGACAGACTGCATTCATCAGTTTGTTCATGATTCTTTATCCCTGTCCAGTGCCCAATCTTTTATTGTCCATCATGTCCAGGTTCCCCTCCCACACACAGCCTATTATTTCAGGACTTTGGGCTCTCAGACCAGACTGAAAGATTTCTCATTGCACTGCAGCTACTGCAATAATTCAGCCTCAGCTGTGTCATGTGAGCCACCAACACTTGCAGACAGCTCAGCAGATTGAAACAAGCATCAAGTAGGTACAGGTTGACAACAACTGGAGAGTAAAGAGACACTGCTATTCGTTTTCCTTTCTATATTATATCCACATTCACAGTTTACAGGGAAATGAAAAATATTTATGGCAAAAGCATCAACAAGAAGATCACTGAGAGCAGTCATTATTAATCCAACCTCTTATGCTCCAGAGTTAACATCCTGTTGAAGAGACAGAGAGGAGGGCAGAAGTCAGTGTGGTACTTGTAGCAGGGCTGTCAGAGACTGGTGTGGCCTGCTCATCATTTATTTCCCTCTTAAATCTCACTAGCAAACAAACCATTTCAGGACATCAGGAGATTGGGTTCCTCACATGAAAACCACAGTCCAGCTTCCTGCAAATAATGACGTTAATAATCAGCTCTAACATTGCATAATATGCTATTACTTGTTACAGCAAGAATTTTGCACAGTTGCCTTTAATTTAAGAGAAGTTGTGGTATCTGGTCATGATGGATCTGGTCATGGCTTGCAATTGAAGAACAAGCAGAGGCACAGATATTCCCTGCACACATTTAGTACTGCTAACATCTGAGTCTTGCTAAATATCCTGCTGCTGTGCACAGGGTCTGGAGAGGCTCATGAATACTGCCCTCTGAGCTGCCTGCAGCAACACCTGGATAGACATGACTGTCCATGCTCTGCCAGGCATCTCCCAGTCATTTCCTGCAACTGAGTGTTATCCATGTGGCTGCTCTGATTTTCAGGGCACATGTGGCACGGGACTGTGTGGGTTGCTCAGGACCTAAGCAACACCCTGGCAATACTTTACTTCACAGCGCTCACTCTCTGAGCTCTCACTTTTTCATTAGTGCAGTCTCATTGTGCTTGCAGCTCTGCAAATGACTCATTCAGACATTCAAGTCCATGTGCTTTATGTTGCTCAGTGCTGAACAATCTGTGTTGCTGATCAGAAACTGGTGAGAGTGGAGGCCAGCTCCCACAGAATAACAGGGAGCTGTGATTTCCACATCCTTCCTCCAGAAAAACACAGAAGAGGGATATGATGTCTTTGGACACAGAGAAAATAGGAATATTTCCCTTTCCTCCTGACCTGTTTTAGTGGAAAGAGTTCATTAATATCTTAATACACCTGTGCATTTGGCTTTTCTGGAAACGAACTGTACTTGCTTGATGTTTGTGCAAAATTGTTAGCAGTGTGGGCGTTCTCACTGTGATTGTGTTTCAGAGGATGAGGTTCCTTGGATGATCCAGGCAAAGATACCACTCCAGGCTATAGCAGTACCACCCATTGCCTTCCCATCAGTTCATGTGGGAGGATGAACCTTCATAGCCAAGCTAACGGTGTTTTACTCTTGATCTCAACAGCTTCTACAAATAGCCACACTTTTGCAACAAATGCCTTTCAGTGTTTTGGGGTTTTTTTTCAGGTTTTGATCATCCTGCCCTATTTCTGCAGCATTTATTCTCATCAGAGTGCAGAAGTAAAAGGTGCAATACCGTGCTGTATTACACAGATTAAATTTGGTTTGTAATTCATCATTCAGGTCAGGAGGAGAAAGCACTGAAAAAGTATCTTATTTCATATGCTACTTTCTTTGAGTTTTCGAAGAGTGGGATACAAATAACACCCTCCCAACACAATTAAATTCAACTTATTCAAAACTGTTTTTTTCTTACAGGGGAAAGCAAGAAGCTTTCAAAGCTGTTGCAATGTTTCAAGTGTAATCCAGTGCAGAAAACCAGTTTAAGGCAGTTTGTCTCTAGACTCATCGTTTGATCTTTCTTCTATAAACCTGATGATTCAGAGGACAAGATCAATCCAAGGTCAAAACACTGACGAGAGACTAGAAGGTGGTCCAGACCTACACATGGTAGCAAGTAGTTCCCAGACCTCGCACCACACCCACAGTTAATGAGTAACGGATAGAAATCAGCAGCATGGGTCAGACTGGAGCCTGCCTGTTCTCACTGGCACAGCAGACTCGAGCGTTGGCTGTGCTGCACGGCTGGTTATTTGATAAAGTTTGTGGAAAGGACAAACAATGCTACAATAAAAAAGCTGCAGATGTGCAGACGGATGTGCATTAAGTGGCTGAGATGCACCCTAGCTATGTGACTCTGGCTTTGGGAGTTACCTCCTTTCAGCTGTCCATTACCCATTGTCTGCAGATGTGCAGCAGTGACTTTGGTTAATCTGCAGCACTAAGCATGTGGGGAGAAACTCCTCTAACCCTCTCCAAAAGCAGTACAGAATTGTCCCCAAGACAGGGCATAAGGGAAGGAAAACAGCCATGTCAGAGTGGTGTGTTCAGTTCAGTCTGCTTGTCTGGAACTGGTTTTGGGTTGGCCAAGCAGCCACAGCCAGAGGTATGCTGGACATAGGCTGTGGTGGGGGCACTGGTTTAAACCTTACAAAACCCAGAGGTGGAGGCCAGGGCATGACGCAGCACGACTTTCCCATCAGCTCTCAGGGACACGGTCCTAACCTGCTGCCAGGGCAAGGCACACTCTGTCCACTCCTTTTCTGCCTAAGCAAAAACAAAGCTGTGGGTCCACTGAGGTGAAAGTGTCACTGCTTCCATCTGCATGGAAACAGCAGAGCCAGACACAGCAGCAAGATCACTCAGCTGGCTTTTATTGGTGTGTGGGTTTCTTACAGCTGCTTGCTTATGTGGCTATGCAGGACACACTTGACAGGCATCAGCAGGATGTACTGTGCAAAAACAATGTGTTGATGCAGCCATGACAGCCCCATGCAAGAGCATAAAGTGCTGTCTCCCGCTGCTTTCCCTGCCTGCCCCAACAATGCTGCAGCTCCTCTGAGCAGCACCTGGTTCATGAGGTGTACAACAGGCATGGACAGACACCACTTCTTTGATCTTCCAGTAGATGATGAGCTTTCCAGTAGCTGTATCTTCCCTGGTTCCCCAAACATTTCCTGCTTCCTATATTTACTGTGAAGTAACCCTGCCAGCATCCATCCAAGATCTCATGATGCTGCACAGCAGTGATATCCAACACCTTCCTCTGCTGCTCTCTTCTCTCCCAAGCCACAGTTTGTGGGTGCCATTAGCTCTCTCACCACCTGCTCTCATCCGCTGTGGAGATGCTTGTTGATGATAGCTCAGCTGGTCATTACATAGCTCACATTTGCATCTGCCCCACTCCTGGGAACATGGAATGTTTCCCTAGTGCCTGACAGTGAGTCTGTAAGGAAGGCAATGCTGTGGGGGCTGCCACTACCTCTGGAGTTCAGGCCTCTGTTTCCCCACATATTCTCAAGCCCCCGGGGCTTTTATGTAGTGGAAATACAGCCAGCCTGTATTTGCCCCTATACTGCCAGGTGTCCCTTTGAGGTGCATGGGAAGGATAAGCCAGTCTCAGTGAGTACACAGCAAGCAATCTGTGGGGAGAGGACTGTTCTGTCCCATTGGAAACACTTCAAGCTGCATGAACAAAGAGAGCTTCAAAACCAGGAGAAAAATAATTAAAAATGCTGGGAGCCCCTGGCGGTGCCTGGAATCCCACGTGGTGGAGAAAAGGCCGGCTGGGATGCCAATTTTGGAGCTCGCCAGTGTGATTTGCCAGTTTTAGAAGCAAATGAGGACAGCCAAGGTCAGAGAGTGTTGGGCCTCTGGGATTGTCGCTGTGCAGCTGTAAACTGGGAAAAATGGGAAGCTGCAAGTCATACACAGCTCTGTCCTTGCCACTGCACCTGGGGCTCTCCTGGGTCCTGGGATGGCCAGGTCCCAGGGGTTGGCCCTTTTTCACAGAGGGGTGATGGGGCAAGAAACTGTTTTTTTGGAGACTCTTGCTTGGGATTGCAGGTAAGGCAGGCTGTTCTGTGTTCAGACAGCAAGGGAATGGAAACTCTAGGCAGCAGTGAGTAATTATTCAGGCTTGGGAGACTTGCTCTGCTCTGCAGCTGGGGAAGAAAGCAGCAGAGGCAGTTGTCTCCTTTCTCCTCCCAGGGAGAGCAGAAATGGTTTCTTGGGAGTTTCTGAGACAAATCCTCTGTGTACATCTTGTTTTGCTGAGCTAATTGCTTATGCTTCTTTGGGAAGCACTGCCTGAACAGCAATAGCCACACTGCAATGCCACTACAGCACCCAGGTGCCCGTGTCCTTGGGAACCCCATAACCCCCTTCATGCGTTGCCAATCCCAGACCCTCCAGGGCTTGTGTGAGACTGGCACAGTGAGTTGTGGGTGAGAACATGTGTCCTGGAGGGCTCTTGGCCCCCAAGTAATGGACTAGAGCCACCATGCAAGAAAGATGGGTCTCAGTCTGGGTGGCCATGGCACTTAATCAAACCTTCTCTCATTGATTCAACTGGTAGGACCAGCTGTGAAGAGTGCTGTTGTGGGACACCAACAAGTAAGAGACAAAGCCTTAGCAACAGCCTGAGTTAGCCAAGGCAAAGCTTGCAGTGAAGATGTAGCCCAAAAGGAAATACTGACCAGTCTAAAAACTTGAGGTTGTTTGTTAGGCTACAGAAATCCCTGAGCAGGAAGATATATGTCTGGTGTAGATTTGCTTTGCTACGCAGAGTCACGTCACGTGCCTGTCCCATGCACTGCAGATAGGGACAATCCCCCAGCTGTTTCTAAGGCACTAATAGGAAAAGCCCCATGTTTAATCATGGCTTAGTCCAGTCAACTGTAAGCAAAGCACTTTGGCTGCTTTCTGCCACTCACTGTCGCAATGTGGGAGGATAGGAACCCTCCAGCTGTGGCTGCAGTGATAAGTGCTCAAGGAGTGGGGAGCAGCTCTAGGGCCTGCAGCATGGTTAACTCAAAGCACCCATAATGTTTAGAATAAAAAACCCCAGCCTAATACTGATAACCAGAAAGCAGCCCAACCTCCAGACCTTCCCTGCCCTCTCCCCAGGACTGGGAATGCAGCACATGAGAACTGGGGGATGTAAAAACTTGGAGCACCAGGACCACATCCTTCAGCATGTGGTTACAGGATGGGAACAGGGAGATGCTGCTGAATTCCTTGGGGTGGTCACCAGCTTGTTCTGTGACCACAACTGTATCACTTCTCCAACTCGTGGCTCAGTTCCTCCTCCTAAAAAATGCCTGACTGCTGAAATCCATGTGACAGAAGCAAAGGAGAGTCACTGTAGGAAAAGCAGAGCAAAGCCTCAAACCACTGCTGGGCAAAAGATCCTCCCCGGGAGCGAGCAGCATCTGGCTTCCTCTTAAAGACAAAAGATTGAACCAGTTTGAACTAATGGAAAATATACTGTTCAGACCCAGCTCCTTGTTGGAGTGAGGCACATGTAGCGTCAATCAGCAGCTGCTCCTGATTTGAAAATATAGCAGCTCCTCACGTGGGTGGGAAAAATGAGCTCCAGCATTGTATGACCTTTTTAAATCCTACTGCTCCCTCCTCTGTCTTTAAAAAAAACGGGGCCTGCTCTTTGCAGTGCACTTAATGTGGCCATAAGTCTGGTATCAATTAAGTCCTACTCTCAGTGTTGGTTTGTCACTTTTCTGTTTTTCAGCATGTTTGCAGTGATGCACAGAAATGGTTTAAAACAGATTTTACTGCAGGTGTTCATCAGATCAATCAGATCACACTCTGGTGTGTCCTGTGATTGCCCGCAGAGATACAATTTAGATTAAGTTCCTGGCTTAACACCTGCATCACCCTTAGGTAAGCATAGCTCTGGGTGATGTCTCTGCAGGGATGATCCCTCCCCCATCCAGTTGTGGGGGGCGGAGCTGAGCCCTGTTTGTGCACTTAGAGCTGCATGCTCTGGACTCCCTTTGCATCAACACTGAGTTGAGTTACTGTAGTCATGGTATCTTTGGCCTTACCTTTGCCATGTTGTTGCATTTCACGTCACTGCATATACATCTTCAAAGTCCAAGCCAGGTCTCTGCACATGCCCCTGTCCAAGAGGTAGTTTGTGATTCTGTACTGCAGGAATCAGAGCTGTTGGTTTTTCTTTAAGGACCAAGGATCAAAGCTGAGTATCAAGACCCTGCTAAGAGTGTTTATACCCATATATAGTATTGGCACTGCAGCCATGCCAGAGTCCCTCTTTGGAAGTAGCGGCTCTCTGATGGGGACAGACAGCCCCACAGGCAATCCAGCCTGGCTCTGACAGCGTGCATCAAGCCTGGATGGGTCAGGAGCTGTCTGAGTGTTAGGGAAGGGGTGTATTCCTGCTCTGTGGAGCTAATAAATTTGCCTCATCTCAGGTGACTGCATCAAGCAAGAAACAATTTTGATAACTACAAGGCAGCAAGAATCAAAACGTGGTGATTGGTGGTGTCACCAGTGATTCAGACTGTGGTTGATTGCAAAAGGGTGAAAAGAAGTCGAAATAATACATCTGTTAAGGGCATCTGAGCCAGCACTCGAAGGAGAGCACTGCAGACAAGTGGAGACTGGGAAGCTGCTTCCAGAGACAAGGCATCCCAACTGCTTATGCCTAATACTGCCATTGATGTGACAGAAAAGTGGTGGGAGCACTGAGATGAATTCCTCAGTGTATCTTGGGTACAGCCCCTCCTCACATGCCTAGCACATTGCGTTACAGCATTATTCATTGCTTTGACTTGAAAGAGACAGAAAAAAAAAGAACTTCTAATCCAAGAGACTTTATTTTTTCTAGTTTCCAGTATATTACCTTTTCTTTGGTATCTACTACAGCTGGAACAAGCACATCTACACTACCAGGAAGAAGGTCATTAATCAGCAACTTCCTCCAACTTTTCTGCAACCATGTGCATATTGCACTTTGAAATATATCCCTGACAAATTAAAAGAAGTGTTGGAATGAGTCCACGGGAAACATACGTTCAGTAACCAGATCTGTAGTGTACAACATCTGTCAAGATAACGTGATCACTCAGTGGCTTTGATGTGATGGAAGGGGCTGCTGAGTTCCCCTGAGAAAGTTTCCTTTCTCTCTCTTTATTAATTAGAGCTGAAGGCAGCCCCAACACAAAGATTTTCTAAAGCAAAACTCTGGGTGCATGAACAACTGCATGGATCTTTGAAAAGACACAGTTACTGAACAACACTCAGTTCTCTGCCATCCCTGGAAATGTGAAGACCTTTGGGCTGAAAGCTGTAATAAATGTGCCTTTCCTGTGGAGCTCCAGGCTCGTAGGGAGGGAAGGGTTAAAGGAAGTGTGCCCTCTCCTCTGAACAGGGCACTTGCAAGAAAGGCAGTGAGTGATCCGAGCACAGATAGTTGTGCCTTGATCAAAGCTCCCCCTCCCTTCTGGCTGTGGGAAGCAGAGCTGCCTCCTTCTTGAAATGATGTATCTGGTGCCGGTAGCAGGGAGAAGCCAGAGGTCTGGAGAACTCATCCTCCTCCAGCGTCTTCTCCAGGCAAGGCTGGGGCTGCTCAGGGAGGGAATGCTGCAAGAGCCCTTTTCCTCCTCTGAACATAATGAGGGATTAGGAATAATCCTGCCCTTGCACAGGAGAGGAGCAACTCCATCTCGAGGCAAGGGAGCAGGAACAGAGAAACAATTCCTCTTGCTGCCTGCTCTGTGTCAGTAGCATAAGAGGCCCCCGGGTGGGAGGGAGTGGAGGGATAAGCTGGAGCCAGACAGGGAGCTGGAAATGAGGCCCTGGTCAGAGAGTGGCCAGCCAACCTTCTCCTGGGTATTTACCCTGGCTGTTTAGAAACAGGGAATTCCCTCCTTGCCCCTGGCAGCCCTGACTTGGCACCATGGGTTTCCCTCTCATGATGCAGGTGACAGCAGGTCGTGTCCCTGCTCTGCAGTATGGCATCTCCCTGCCCATCTCCACAGTCCCAAGGTTGCAGTTACCCAGCCCCACACCTTTTTCTCTGTCTTAGCCCACAGATCTCTTCCTTGCAGATATTACTGAAGTGTGAGCCTCTCTGGGCTACTCTTACACACCTGTTTGGGAAGGGCTGTTCCCAGCTTCTCTTGCTACAGGAATTCACACATATCAGGGCTGGAAATGGATTAGCTGGGAAAACAGCAAGCACTGCTACCTCCCACCTTGTGTACCACTGAACTGGGAAAAAAAGAAAAAAAGTCTGCTC
>VYZS01099209.1:0-10075 GCA_013400695.1 Neodrepanis coruscans | reverse complement strand
ATCATGACCTTACAGAAAACACATATGTTACAAGACTGCTCTTAGAAGTTATATTTCTTCACAAGTTCAGAACATAACACGTTTTAACATTTATAATTCAGAGTTTTCTCCAGAAAGATTACTGACATTTATGGTTTTCTGTGAATAGTGTCACAACATCAATATGAGATTTACAATGAGCACTTCTACATTAGACTGTGAAATACAACACAATGATTCTTAAACAAAAACGTGCATTTCCCTTTGAAACTCAGAAGCATAATAATTATTCTAGAACAAACACAGAGTCTTTCAGAACCAATCTCCACACAGTCCTACAGTGTTGTGCATAGAGGTATCAAGACCGGTGATAACTGACTAAACTTTGCATTGTGCTTCCTCCTTAAATGGCTGCCGTGATTTAATCCCAGCCAGTAACACAGTGACTCCCTCGCTTCCCACCACCAGGATGTGNAAAAAATCCAAACAAACAAAAAACTTCCAGTGTGAAAATGCATACAGCCCTGCTTTCATGACTAGAATTAGGATGAATGTTTTTCTTAAATCTGACAATAACAAGAAAGAGACAAACTGTTATATCAGATAGTGAAAGTTTTGCTACCAGATTCAGCATGCTTACTCAAATATGAATAAAAACAAGGGTGAGAACAAAGCAGTGTTGACTATCTTGCTACTGGATATAGGTCACAAAGTTTTTACAATACAAATTATATCAAATTTAAATATGTAGAACAATTCATCTCACTTGTAATGGGCTGAATCCTGCATTTCCATCTGGTACAGACTTCAATAAGAGCTTTGTTCCTCCTGAAATTAGAAACTGAGATCAGGCTGCCTGCACTCTCTCAGCAGTCCTGCATAAGCAAACGGAATAAGAATTATTGGGTAAAATTACTCCCTTCTGCCCTACGTAAAAATGATACTACATGCCAGGAACAAAATGGTATTTTGGTATGTGGCATTGATTATCATAGATTCACAGAACCATAGAGTCATTTAGGCTGGAAAAGACTTGTAAGATATCCAGTTCAAGCATTCAAGCACTGCCAAGTCCACCAATAAACCAGGGTTCCTAACTGCCACATCAACACATCTTTTAAATATCTCCAGGTATGGTGACTCCACCACTTCTGTGGGCAGCCTGTTTCAGTGCTTGACAATTCTCTCCATGAAGAATTTTTTTCTAGTGNTGTCCCAGCTGTGTCCTCTCCCAGTTCCTTATTCATCCTTACCCCACCCACTGACAAAGTAGGATAATAATAAGAAAAGGCCTTGATGCCGTGTCTAAACCTCAGCTGGTGCAACTGGAGGCCCTTTCACCTTATCTTATTGATGTTACTCATGAGAGAAGACCACTCCTCATGTAACTACAACCTCTTTTCAGGTAGCTGTAGAGAGTGATAAGGTCTCCCTGAGCCTTGTCTCCAGGCTAAACATCCCCAGCTTCCTCAGCTGCTTGCCATCAGATTTGTGCTTTAGAACTTCCTCTGGCTTCATTGTTGTTCTTTGGATGTGCATACAGACCTTTTCACACTTTTTACAGCATTTCAGCAAGCACATTTTGGCTGAACCCAATAACATATGGGGGTTCTGTCTAGCAAAGTACGTGTCACCCCAACCACAAAAGTGAAATGTACTCAGCACACTGCTAATCAGAATCAGTGAGAATAACAGCCAATACAGCAATACAACCATTGCCTACAATCCCCACGCAAAAGACACTTAAGACACTTGGTAGCTGTGTGCTACCTGTTCACACAAGTTCTGCAATCACTGTATCACTGTATATGTTATGTCTTAAACTGTCACTGATTTCAAAAAGTTTTCTGACAATGCTGATTATTGAAGAGTGTGTTTATACACAAGTATAAAATGAGATTAATAAAACTTTGATTCTCATTCTAACTGAATATATTTTTTTAAGTGGTTAAGAGACGGAAGGCTCAGCTCTTTTGTCTTTTATTCTTGATTTGCACCAATGTAAATAATTTATAAAAACATAATATATCTACAAATTGAAATAAAAGAGAAAGGCTTGATCATGAGTTAATACCTTTAATGAACAGAAAGGAAGCCTTTGATGCAAATTAAATTTTATAGTTTAGCAATTAGAATTTTTATTTCTGAAATACAGGCTACCAGAGTGAATCAAAAAATTTCCAGTAATTTCTGAAGAATCATAGAATAGAATAATAGAATAATTTAGGTTGGAAAGGACCTTTAAAATAGAGTCCAACCATAAACATAACCCTCCCAAGTATACCAAGTAAGTGCAAAGCAAACTTTCTGTAAGATGTCTCATTATATGAATACCTGTCACTCCTGTGCTCCTTCACAGAGAGGTCTTGGTCAGATATGACAGGCAATAAATTTAGAATGAGGTGAAGAACAAAGAAAGATTTACTTTCATTGTTTGTCATTCAAGACTATATTTAAGTGCTTAAAAAAGAAGTGTCAGGTGTAACAGATTTTTAGGAATTGTAGGAATATCTGCAGTGCAACATCAGTGTGAAGTACAAGCTATGTATTTAAAATATTGTGACTAGGTAAGGAAATAGTTTAATTATTGAATATAAAGAAGCGGATTGTTTAGGAGATTTAATGACACTTTAAAATTTTATGATGAAACTGCATTTGTACTTTTTTTTTCTGCATTATGGGAGGATAAACACATCTCAAGAATCTTAATTCTGCTAATTTTATATTTTAAGTCAACCACAATTTCTCGTTAGAGTGAGGAGGAATTCATTTGAGCCTAATTACTCATATCCATAAAGAGTTGTAAGCTGAGATCACCATTTCTAAATATTTTGCATCTTTTTTGAATATGTGGCATATTAATGAATTTTTAATCCACAAATAATTAGGTGAAGCAAAAGCGTTAGTAATTAGTACATAACACATTGCCCATGGAATAAGTCTTACTTTCTTTTCTTCCCCATGCTTCAGGGTGGCATTGGTTTCCTAAGTTCCAGATTCAAAAAAACATAAAAATTCAAGACCTGACTTCCAGCCTCACTTAATTTTGAAGGAAGGAACACTGTTATTTCAGTCCACCTTTTCTCAAAACTCTCCTCCAGTCCAGGTTTGCTTGTAAGTCCTGTAAAACTTTCAGGCTGATCTTGAGTTTTATATCACAGATCTTCCACTCTTCCAGCCCTGGCTGCTCCTCCACACCTCAACCAGCTTGTTTGGTTTGGAAATACTGTGTATTTCTCCCCCATGGTGGACCCACATGTAGACAACATCTCTTTCATCCCTGAGTTTCAGTGAGTTCCATGGGCATTCACTTACAGTGAAGTATTTCCTCTAGCGTCTTTTTCCCTTTACAGCCATTGTTCAGTGTATTAGTACTGATGAAACAGTCACCATCCGGGCCATACAGTGCTAGGTGGGGTGCCAATCCACCCATGCATTGCACAGTTCCATTGCTAGCCACGTGTTATTGCTGTTGGCACTACTAGAAGCTATAATTATTGCCCCAAGAAGCTCTATAAGCATCAGAAGTGTAGGCTTACAGAAAAAATTGCAAACTATGAAAGAAACATTCCTGTGTAACCCTGTACTACTCTATTTATCATTTTAAATTTTCATTCTCTGATTTTCTAGACTCCTGTAGGTTATATTGAAATAGTACCTCTGAGTAAGGGTGGTCTTGGTTATTCTCACCTACTGAAACCATTTCCCATGTATGTTTGCATAGTCATACCAACAAGTGTATACCTCTCTGCTTGCCCACTCCAGTGGGTGTTCCACTGGGAGAGCACCTCTTTCCCAGCTCAGTGCCCCTGGCTTGTTGAACAGGCCTCTGGGGGCAGCACAGCTGGAAATTGAATACTTACTATTGAGAAGAGATGAAACAGGCATATGCTTGATTCTTCAAGTAGGGAAGAAACCAGGTGTGGCATTCATTTTTATTTTGGATGGATTTGCCAGAGTGTTAATCCCTCACTGTGTTGCCCACTGCGAGACTGTAGGGTCATTTGGTCTGTACAGCCTGGAGAAGACTGACTGCAGGAGAACTCATTGCAGTTACAAATCTCTCATGAGGGGAAGAGGGGGGTCAGACTGATCTCTTCTCTGTGGTGACCAGTGACAGGACCTGAGGGAATGGCCTGAAGCTGTATCAGGGGAGATTGAGGTTGGATATTAGAAAGATGTTCTTCACCTAGAGAGTGGATGGGCACTGGAACAGGCTCCCCAGGGACTTGGCCACAGCACCAAGCCTGACAGAGTTCAAGAAGCATTTGAATGATACTTTCAGACACATGGTGTGACTCTTGGGGATGGTCCTGTGCAGGGTTAAAAGCTGGACTTGATGATGCTTGTGGGTCCCTTCCAACTTGGTGTATTCTGTGATTCAATGATGCTGATAATGCTGCCCTTAGTGTGGGAGCCAAAGAATAAGGAGACACCTTCAATTAGAGATGCCTTCAATTACATTCTGAGAAGTAAATTTGTCCTGGTCTTTCGCAACATGAACCAGTTCACATTTCCACCCACTTTCCTCAGTGCATTTCTCCAAACCTTTAAGCCACCCCCTAACATCTTCTTTCTAGCCTGGATCTCATCACAATACACGCCATGTGAAGCAGGACTTCTGTGTCACAGGCCCATGACTCTGCAGTTACCCATTGCACCTCTTGGGGAAGTGGAGCAGGTAAGCAGTTACAGCTAAATATCCGAAGTCGTGCCACTTCATATGGCAAAACTGTAAGGCTTATGGAAACCTACAAAACGTGGGTTATAGATACTCTTCAGACTGACTGAGTTTACAGGCTGTAGAATTATTTTAGAAAGTGCTATTTCGGACTTGCATCTAAAGCCTGAATCCTACGTACCCTACAGGTAGGTGGAGAGGTGAAGACAACTGAGAGTTCTTCCCACCAGCTCCTGAGTGCCAGCTCCAATCCAGAAACAATGTAGATGAGTGACGGCATGCTTTACAGATTGCAACTGAAATATCGTGCTGGCTTTGAGCCCGGGCAATGTGAACACTGAATTCTTCATTTGCGGATCTCAGCTTTGATCCTTTTGCCACCTTTAAAATAGAGATGAGCGCTTTTCTGCTTTATATAAATTATTGTGAGTTAATACCTTCAAGACGATGTTGCCCTTAAAACAAAGGATGTAAACCCAACATAAATTGTTCGTTTTCACCTGTTGAACCAATTAAAAATATATTAAAATATAAACATAACGCCAGTTAAATCTAAATAAATATGTAAACATATAAAAAGAAAACAAACAAAAAACCCAAGCCAACAAAAAAACCAAACCAGATTGAAAGGAAAATCAAATTTGTCACTGAACTTTTAATTGCTTTAACAAATAAGCTAAGAAATATTTGGCTGCATTACTTTCTCCATCTGTATCGACAATGTATAGTTGCCACAGAGACTGGTGTTCGTGGATATGGGTAAAATAGAGGAAGCGAGAAGGAATGTGTTCTCTGAATTTCCCAGGGGATCTGAAAGGAGTATCTAGGTTAGCGATGCAGCGGGGCGGGGACGGAGCCCCAGGACTCCCGGCCGTGCCCCCCGGGGCCGCTTCCCGGAGGCGCTCCGGAGACGGGACCCTGCGGAGGGCGGGGGCGGCGACCGTCCCGGCCCCGCGGGGCAGAGCAGCGCTACTCCAGCCCGGAGAGCGGCGTTTACAGACACATCTATAAAATATCTATTTAAAGCAAAGCCCAGACTGGTGGCACACGAGCTGTGCGCGGCTGCTGCCGACCAGGGAGGAGGGGGTTGGAATTAAAATAAGGCACGAAGCGGTTTTAAAAATAGCGTCCCGGCTGTGCGGGGCGGGGCGGCGGCTCCGCGGCCCCAGGGCGGCCGTGCCCGGGGAGTTCCTCGGCGCCTTGTATGGAGCTCTGCCGCCACAGGGCCCGCCGCCCTCCCCCGCTCCCCGCCCCGAGTTTCCCCGCTGTCGGCAGGGAAGGCAGGAGCCGGCAGCGATCTGCCGGTCTCCAACTCTCCACCCTTCTTCCCTCCTCTCCTTTCGGGAACCGCCACTCCGCCTGCCTTTCTCTCTTCTTGCTCTTTCTGCTCTGCAATCGGGAATAAATCAGGGAAGGACGCGCGCACACACGCGCAGAGTAGGATCTGTTACAAAAGTAGTGCTGATGGCGGCGGATCAGATGAAGCTGGAGCTGCTGGAGTAGCAGAGAGTGGAGTGTCTCTCGCTCGCTCTCTTTTCTCTTATTTCGCCTCTTTCCCCACTCCACCCACAGATCTCCATCGTTTCTCCTCCTCCTCCCCACCCTCGGCCGTGCTCCCGCTTCTCCGCGCATCTCTGGGCTGCGCCTCCTGTGAGGGGGCGGGTGGTGGGGGGGAGCGGAGGAGGCTTTAAAGAACCACAGCCCCCCCGCACCGCCACACACACGATAATTGAATTTATTATTATTGCCGTCTCGCCGACTTGGGGAAGGGGGATCGATCTTCGATCAGGAAGATGGCTGCTGGCTGGCTGCTGGTCTTTAGCCTGACACTTTTCCAGTCCCTGGTGATGAACCACTCCTCGGAGGGACCGTTCCCCTCGGCCACCACGTAAGTCCCGGCGGGGTCCGGGTGTTCGGGGCGGGGGCACTGCCGGGGCGTGGGCGCACCTTCGCGCCGGTTACAGCGACAATACAAAGGGAAATCAAGTTAGTCCGGGGAAAAGTGGCGATGGGGGAAAACTGCAGGATTTCGGCAGCGTTTGCTTAGGAAAGAGTGAGGGTAGCAGAGGGTCCCACCGGGGCGGTCGCAGGGAGGGGCGGCGGAGGGACTTTTGAGGTAAAGTCTTCGCCTGGGAAGCCCGCTCCGGAGCGGCTCCCGGCTCCGAATATACCCTGTCAGGTCATCCTTGCCGAGAAGAAAGTTTCGAGTTACACAGAGTCCGCCCCTTCCTCCCAGAGGGGTTATTCTAACCGGGATGGAGATTTAACACTGTTTACAAAAAATAAAACAAAAACAAAAAAAGAAAACTTTAGCAATTTTGTTCAAATCCACACAGAAGACGGGTTTTGTTGCCGTTCCGCGGCCGGCACGTGAAGCGGGCGAGCGTGGCCGGGAGCTCCGAGCCAGAGCTCCGACTGCGTCCTGCCTGGGCGCGCTCCAGAGCATCCACGGGGGCTCCTGGCTGCCGGTGGGTCCGTGGGTCCCGCCGGAGGGGTTTTTGTACGCTGAAAGGCACACAACTGGAGAGCTGTTTTCTTCAGCCTTGGCCTTGCAGGTCGTTACTTCGCAAAAACACCTTAGCGAGAGATGAAGGATGCTCTCTGTGCACGCAGCTCGGTGCCTTGCCTGGCCCTGAGATAGAAATCTTTAAAGCACTGCAGAATTATTAGCATGAAAGTGTTGCCCAGAGCAGTGCAAAGATCACATAATAATGATGCAATAAAAGAAAGGCAAAAGAAGCCAGTACATCATATTGGAGATTCGCCAACAGATCAGAGAAAAAAATCCTCGACGAAGCACTATGTGATAGTGTTTTCTTCCTTCTTCTGGGTCACGTCATTATTTTTATATTCTTTTTGTTTATTTGTTGGGTTTGTTTTGGTTTGTTTGTTTTTTTAAGCACCTACCTTAGATCCCGAATCTAGGTTAAAGCTACCAGTAGGTAACTTTTGAGAGGATGACTCACTTTAATGTATTTTACGTAAGAAAAACACTGCTAATGATGGATTCCCCTTATTGTTTAACACTGAGTAGAATTTATTGCTCTCGCTCATCCTGGTCAGAAGGATGAGTTTACAGCAATTACCAGCAATGCATTTTCACCAATTAGTACTGTTGGTAGGTTGTTATAATTGGATTCCGTTCTGAGTATCGGTTCCATTATAAAAGACTCAAAGGGATACTAGCACTGTAAAATGAAAGAAAGGAATACAAAGACAAGTGTAGAGTAACCACTTAATGTCTTCTAAGGTGAATAAATACAGCCTTTCATTGTAGGTAAAATGATAAAAATACTCTCTTAATGTTCTTTTAAAATATTTCAGTTTATAAAGATGTGCCATATAGAAGCAAGAGTAGCAAAATACAAAGCCTAGGCTTTTAAAGTCACTGTTTTTCTTGTGTTTGAGTTACTGTATTTACTTTTTTTTTTATTGAGATGATAAGGTTATCATACACAACTAATTACAATTTACATTCTACATAGATTTTTCTGGGTTTAAAAGAGAAAGTAACATGGAACCCAGTGAAATTAATAATACTGCAAAAAAAAGAATATATATAATTTCAAGTAAAACTCTAGATCACTTTTTAATGTAAGACTATTGTTTCTTGAAAATGATTTTGTCCCCGCGTCCGTTTTTTCTAATTCCCTTCAGAATTTACTTTTACTGACAGTCATGAGAAAAGCAATTGTCAACAATGAAACATATAACTTTAATTATAACTATGATAAAGTAATTCAGAATATGATGTTAGTCATCAACATTTCCATGCCCTACACAATCTACTTGCTGTTTGCTTTCTTTTTTCTCATTATTATTCCATTGAAATATTGTAGAAATAATTTATAGCATCCGTCCATCCTTCATAGTAAAGTTTTCCCTTTGAAATGGAATCAAAGGGCAAGCAAGGTTTAGTTCATTTAGAAGGCAGCACAACAGGTTGATGCAAGGAGAGCTGCTTTGCAAAAAGTAATGATGTAACAGGTGAAAGAGAAACAATTTTTTTAATTCTTTTTTAAGACATGACAGTTGTGTTTCATTTGCTACTATAGATTGCAAATGGGGAAGGACAAAGAGAAGTGACGCAAGTGCTTTTAATGTGAAGGATGTTATATATTAAAAATCCTAAAAATAGGGAAAAACATGGGAGAAGATAATAAAGGAAAGAAAGGACATGAATAATTGAAGAACTGAAGGTTTGCTGATATTATGTACTTAGCTACCTTCTTTCTCCCCATTGTTTTCAGTCTTTTTTTCTCTTGGTTAAAAAGTTGGTCTGAGGAATAGGTATTTTCCAGCTGTTGTGTGGAAAACGTGCATATTCTGAGCTATATAGTTAATGATTTCTTTTTGTACAATCACTTTTCCTTCAGTCATCTGTTTTTTCTGCCTCAATAAATAATATGTGCTTTTACTAAAACATTCAGAACTCCTTATCATTAATATACTAATATACAAGCATGAAACCTTTTTAGCAAAAAATGCTGAAGGTTTAAGCAATGCCTGTTTGATAGAATCTCAGTAATTTCATTAATGTTATTTCCCTGATAAGGCAGAAAGGCTCTGATATATTTACCCAGCAATATATATTGAGAGTTTTAGGTGCAGGTTTGTGCTATATGAAATGGGAGCCTAAATTTTTCATTGAAAATCGGGGCAGGTGGTATGATCACATTTGCTGCTTCCAGTTTTGAAATATTTCACTGCAAATATTGAAGACTCTTCTTTAATGAAGACTTTTATTTAAAGCAGTAATTATTTCTTGATCTTTAGCTATAAGGTTTAGCTGCTGATCAATGCATATTATGTATCATTCAAATTTAAAATTTTCATTGTATCATGTATTAGGGATCTGCCATATACTGGTGCAATATACCATGTTCTTACTTTAAACATAGCAACTCTAAGCCTTCAATTATACATGCAGTAGAGCAGATATTTTGCACTCAGATGAGAATATTGTTGTATATAGTAATCCTGTCACTATAATGGCACTACTGCAATCACAGGAAGCAAAGTACCTTTCTTTGTAGCCATATTTATTTATTTATTTATCATCCACTTACAGACTTCAGTAAAGACATGCTAGTAAGTGTATGTAGTTTGTATGTTTCCTGATAATGATAGAACAGGACTCAGTTTATTTCTGTTCTTTTCTCTATATTGTATCAAAACAAATAGTCTTGAGTTTAAATATATATTGTAACTCTTTATTATCCTTTTGGCACAGCATGTCTTAGCAGTGTTGACATTGTTGCTGATAGTGAGTAATGCACTATATAAAGCTTTCTGATAATAAACTCTTTTGTACTGATTAGAAAAGAAAAAACCTAACAAAACAAAACAGGTATTTTGATTTTTATAAATGTACAGATGACATCTTTCAATATCAATGGGACTATTTCTCAAATT